>KZ269977.1:3515049-3585931 GCA_002249935.1 Onchocerca flexuosa | reverse complement strand
TAAAACTTTTATCGGCATTTTTGGTGAATTCATCAATGCCAATACGTCCGATAGCGCGATTGATTTTTTAAATAAAAAAAAAAAAAAAAAAAAAAAAAAAAATAAAGTGAAACAAATGGAAGAAAAGTCTTTAATTGCGGGATTTTTTTTAGAATCATACAAATCCAGATGGGAAAGTAATAGAAAAATAAAAGGAAGTTATTCTGAGGTACTATTTTTCCTGATTCTCTAATAGGAAAAAGGATATTTATCGTAGCGTTGTGAAAGTTCATTCGTAAAATAAATTATTAATTAAAAGGTAAGAAATTTTTTATTCTAAAAATCATTCTATATAAATATCAATTGATGGTTGGTTTTTCAACCTCTTCATCAGTAAAAGTAACGTAGCAACAACTGCGTACGATACAAATGATCAAAGCAGCCATAAAAATGATTATGAATACAATAATAACAGCATAAAATACAATAATCCATTCACGTGTAGTTAATGTAAATAAGTTCCAGTAACTGAAATTTAAAGAAAAAAAAAGTTGAGTTTTTCATCTTTTCTACTTTTTATGTCAATAAAATTTTAAGCAATAGTCAATTTGGATAACTGGCAACAAGATAAAAATATCAAATGCTCGACAACTTTCAATAATTAAATAATTACCTCATGTCAAGGATAAATATCTTTGACAACTACTCAGCAATTGCAAAATGATATAAAATGATTGAATGTTATAATAAATTTCTGATTTATTTCATGCAAAAATAGTTGAAATGATGCAAATAGAACATTTCAGTTTCGAGTGAATTTGATGTCATAATTGCATCTTCTACTTTTTTCGAGTGAATGTAAAACTGTCGATGAATTCTGTAAAAAGTTTTTTCCTTTTTCCAAAAGGTTTTGCATTTTAAAAAAAGTTTAACTTTGAACTGAAATAAAAATTAAAAATTTCCGAAAATGCTACCATGAAAGTGAAAAATTTCTTTTTCTCTTTTAAATAGAAAGTTGAAGTGAATATTTTTTCCTTTTATATATTAATTAATTCATCTTTCTTCATCTCATCACCAATCATCCATCGTGGAATTTCAGACTGAACGCGATTTTTTTTATTAGAATTTTGTTAAGCATTACTTAACCATTGTTCCTGTTCAATTTTCAAAAAATTTTGATTTCATCGGTTTTTTTCTTTATGCATCGGAATTTGCCAGAAATTGTCGAAATACGAATTAAATTTGACAAAAATTTCATGAAATTTCGAAAACATTCATGAAAAAACTGAAATTCATGATTAATTAATTTGTGCTTTACGAATTTTAATACCATAACTCCACAAATTCGTTCCAAAATGAAACTATTATCTGTTGCTATTGAAATTTCCGAAATTAATTGATATTGCCATCAAACAAAAAAGTATTTCCAATAATTAAGTTGAGAAATAATGAAATAATAAAAACTGAGTAAATAAATTTTGTTGAGAAGGAAACAAACACACAAGGTACAGATATACTTAATAGGTAAATGAATAATCTATATTTAATGAATTAAACTTTTCATTCCTGATTATAAGTAAGTAAATTAATTGATTAATCTTGATGTCATTTTGGTGACAGAGCAAATATTTTTTCTATTTTCTATAAATTGACAATTTAGTTAACCATTTTATTTCATTATATGCAAAATTATTATCATTATCGGAAAAGTCCTGAGCAATATTTTGTCCCATTTAATACAAACTTCTTTAACATTTTCGTGTATTTTCTAGAACAACAAATTTTAGTTTCACCAGATATTTAAATATATGTTTTGTCTAAAATTTCAATTAAAAACTTCTTGCTATTTCAAAATTCTGAGATTAGACTATGATCTTATCGACGTATATCGATATTTAAACCATTTTACGTAAATTTTCACGTAAATTTTGATTGGAAACCAAAAATTTAGATAGTCTATCTATTGAAGAGATGCTGAACGTTGTTTCAAAGTTCACAATAAATGTAAATACAGTGTAAGATTTTAAATCTATCGTGATCCAAAGCTATAAATTCAAAATATGTTCGGTAATGATATATCGAAGTTGTGTAGTTTTTACTATTAGGAAGTTTTGTGATACAATACTTATTAGCACATCTAGACATTACAGAAAAGTTTTTAAAATGAAAAAGGCACTAATTTTCAGTATTTATTTAATTCTTTCTGAATAATCTCATCTAATTAGTCTTTTGTTTTACGACATGTAGCAATCTGTTGAAAAAATTTTCGGATTTATTTTTATTATTTCACAGAATGTTATTAATAAAAATCATGGATAACAAATTGATTTTCATTTTTTACTAACGAGAAATATCAAGAAATATATAAAGTATTTGTATTTAGTGCAACAAAATTATGCAATTTGTATATGTATATGCGAGAAACTCGATATGTTTCAGAAAAATATTCCTTCGAAGATATGTCGAGTTGGTTACAAAGCATTTTTAATTAAAGATCAAAATGAAAAAAATTAAAAGTAATCTCAGCCGATTCTTTTTTATTGAATAGTATGCATTGCGTGAAATATTTCAGATAAAGTTATTATTTAAAATTTCATGAATATAAATAATATTGTCGCTGAGGACCTTTTATAGAAATTGGAAATTAACAAAATTTTCTTATGGTATTGAAAGCCTATTATCGGATTGAATACATTTTTTTCTACAGAATCGAAATTAATTCAAATTGAGTCTATGATATGAAACAATGTTGTCATTCTCGCAGAATAGGAAGCAAACTTAAAATTAAATTTGAAATGACCAAAATCATCGGGAGATATAAATTCCTAACATATTTTTGGAAAAATGAATTGAAATGTAACATTTGAAATGCTGAATCTGAATTTGACTGTTTATTATTATGAATTACATATTTATGATCATTAAAATTATGCTTATTATCGTGTGTTGTTGTCTGATAAGAACTGATGTAGCAATGAATGGGATACATCTTGGCATCTTTATCAATTATACTCAATCCTGAACAATCAAATTTTTGATGAATGGGCCAGAATTTGATGCAGCGATTAGGACCACATTAATACTACATAAGATGAGATAAATTCATGATTTATTCC
Source organism: Onchocerca flexuosa (assembly GCA_002249935.1). NCBI lineage: Eukaryota > Metazoa > Nematoda > Chromadorea > Rhabditida > Onchocercidae > Onchocerca > Onchocerca flexuosa. The sequence continues at coordinate 3,582,836 of KZ269977.1, read as the reverse complement.
AGCAGGAGGTCTTGAAAAAATCTAAAAATTAAACAGTGATTTTAGCATGCTCAAATCCAAAAAAACTCTTCTTCATCAGTTCAGATAAATTTCGTACTTTATTTATATTTTTGATTTTGAAACCTTTCGAAATTCTACCATCATAAGATACAGCGATTCACATTAAAATTTAAAAATTAATAACTAATCTGTATATACAATTAGAAGGACAATATATATCAGTGATGAGTGAATGGTGATAAAATAAATGACAAACTGAATCAGCTGATGATCAGTTGTTCGGCTGATCTCTTTATTCCGCCTTATGTAATTCCTCTTGATGAAAAAAGCAATTCAAAATCTTGAACTCAATGCCAGTTCCCTTAATCAGAAGAATCCAGTAGAATGGAATGTTGTAATTTGTTCGAAAATGAAACATTTCAATACTAACTTTAATCTTACTTTATTTAACACAAACAAAAGCCGTTATGTTACTGATTTATAAAAGCAAACGCATTCGATCGATGCAATTCATCCACTCAGCACTTCTAAAATATTATGATTCATCGGAATTTATTATGCTTTTGTTAATTACTACATTTATCAAAAAACAATTTTCTCTTTCGACTTGCTTTGATAGAAGCACAAAAAAATTAAGTTTTTCTGCACTCATTCCATCAGAAATACGCATATTCTAAAATAAATATTCCCAGTATCTCGGGAATGATTTATCCGAGTACATAGCCGAATGAAAATGAACGAAATGGAGCTATCTACTCTCTTAGACTTTCTTGTATTCACAATTAAAAGAATTGTTTAACTTTTACAGACAACAATTCCAATTTTCAATACCGTTTCCTGTGCCCAACGAATAACGAAAGTACTAACGCGCAAGCATGCATGCTGTATTTTTTAAGACGAGTTGTCTTGTATCTTTCTCTCAGGAGAGCTGGAGTACGTAATGAAGCGATTATATTCGGCAAAGCGAATGACGGGGGGAATTGTGGGGTGAGATGTCTTCAACCTATTCTCAAACTTTCAATGAGTATGACGTCTTGCTTGCTTGTATGACACATAGAAACTGAATGTGTGCTCTAAATGGACCAATTCTGCCAAGCACAATTGGCATTATGAGATGAACAAACCTTAAAGAATAGGGCAGATTGATGTGGAATAGAATGGAATAGAACAGAGCAAGTCGAGAAAGAATAGAATGGATGGAATGGAGTAGGAATAGAATGGGATAGAATGAAGCGGGCTAACGTGGAATATAGTGGGAAATAATATTAGTTTAAAAAATCTATTTTGAACGATTTGTTTTCAGTATTATTTAACTTATTGAATATTATAACTTAAGACTGGTGACAAAAAAAAGGTCCTAATTGCCACTGATTGCCATTCTACATTAAAAGGGATATGTTTTTTAGCTATAAGCGATTTACTTTAAGAACCTTGTCTGATATTTCTATGCATTTCGTAGCACATATGCAGTTTAATTTTCCTTTACAGAACACAGATCGATGACTGTTCGTGAGCCGCTCGATGATTTGACTTTCTCGCAATTCGTTGCAGAAGCCGCTACAAGACTTGTTATCATCGATTTCTACGCCGATTGGTGTGGTCCGTGCCGTATGATTTCACCACATATAGAAAAGCTTTCTGAGAAATACCCACAAGTCGTTTTTATCAAAGTTAATGTGGAAACATGCAGACGTTCGTTTCTTTACTTTATCTTTCTCATAATCTAATTTGCCAGAAGTGGTCTTTGAGTTGTTTTTTTTAGTTTTGTATGGTTATTCTTTTCGTTCATCCTAATTAGTTGCAATTTATTTTTCGATTTATTTATTTGTATTTTCTTAAAAACTAAACTTTATCTTTCTTGCAAGTGTTGTAATTAATTTCTGGATTCTTATATGAATAATTTTCATATTAATCAGCATTTTTTTTACATTAATTAAAAAATTTTCATGCATACAACAATCAGCAGCATTATCTTATGCAATGATGTGCTACTTTATTTTTGTGATTGAATCTTTAGAATTCCAATCTATGTATGGGTAAACTAACTGCAATACTTTTCAAACCTTCTTAATTTGATTGAATTGCAGAAACGAGCAGTGAATTCGGAATTAATGCAATGCCTACGTTTGTTCTCTTATATAAAGGTCGTGAAGTGGATCGAATGATGGGCGCAAATGTCGAATTGTTGGAAACGAAGATTATTCAGCAACTTAAAGAAAGTCTCGTTGCAACACCAGATGAAAGAATTTTTTTGAAAAAATTCGTTGAATATTCACAAAGGGTAAGTGTTCAATATTCTCTATTTTTGGAATTATGAATGAGAAACATGAAAATTTTAATTCTGAATCTAAATATAAATTCATTTGACCGAATAATATTCTACCGTCCCCATTTTATATTTTTATTTTTTAGACAAGGTTATTCTAAAAACGTTAAATAAAGAAATTAATTCAAACAGTTTTATAAATTTTCATTCCAGATGCAAATTTATGAAAACGAAATATCACAAGCATTAGCTAGAAGTCTTATACCTTATGATAAACTAATGGAAGAAAGCAGAATGAATGGAAAAGCGAATAAATTTGAACTTGTAAAATTGTTATTAAACTGGTTCAAGACAGATTTTTTTGTTTGGACTGATGTCCCGAAATGTGAATTATGTGGACAGAATGCGGAAAAATCTGAAGGTTGGAAGGCGTGAACAAAAAATTTAATACTGATTTTCGTTGATTTTCACTCTTAAAGTTTTTAGGTTAATTTGTTAGGAAATTAACTTATTCATAGAGAATTTTCTCCAGAGGTGCAAGGAGATCCAACGCAAGAAGAGCAGGAATGGGGTGCTTGTCGAGTTGAAGTTTATAAGTGTCAAAAATGTAACACAAATGTTCGTTTTCCGCGCTATAATGATCCAGTCAAGTTATTGGAAACACGGTTATTTCTGAATTTGTAAATTCGTATGCTTTTTGATCCATTCATATAAACATAACTATTCTTGCATGCCTCACAATTTAGATGTGGCAGATGTGGTGAATGGGCGAACTGTTTCACACTCTGCTCTCGGGCAATAGGTCTTGAAACACGGTACGGTTGAATTCATCAGTATTTTTCTTGTTATTGACAGTATTGTCTTTTATTTCTTTGCTTCAAAGAAATTATAGAAAGTATTTAGTGTAAAATTATATAAATTATAGTATGAAGGGATTAAATTTCATATTATGCATCCTTAGCTTTAACATTAGATACATATCATTTTCTGAAGTATGAAACAAGCAGGTTTCTCTTACTAAAGATTAAGTGAAACTTGAGCTTATACTTAGTACTGTTTTTAACATTTGTTTGGGTTTTCTCTGTGATTCTTGGTCTTCAAGTCGAATAAATTATTGGTAATCAATAAAGTTACATAATTCAAAATAAGAACAAAATATAAGTTTATTTTCATGGGATTTAAATTTATTCTGTTTTTCGTAGTTCAATTTCATTCCGTTCTTGCCATAGTTAACCTTAATAATACAGTTCTTCTTTATTCTTCATACTAGTTACAAACACTTGTAGTATGTCAAATTGGCTGAAACACCAGAAATATTTCATTGCTAACATAAAAAATCAATTAAAAAATATAAAATAATAATCCTTTTTCAGGTGGGTTTACGATGTTACAGATCATGTTTGGTGTGAGATATGGATAGAAGATTTAGACAGATGGGTGCACTGCGATCCATGCGAAAATATAATTGACACTCCTTTATTGTATGAAAAGGTTTTTTTGATTTGTATTCGATGTTATAGATATTTAGATGTATTTGGGATTTTTCTACTCTTTCAATTCATCCATTTATTTCTTTTTGCATTAAAAATTGTATTGTTGAATGATTTAAATTGATAGTGCTGAAAAATTATGTTTTTTTTTTTTTTTTTTTATACCGAAATTTTCGCTTACATGAACTCTTATAGTGTATATTTTTGATTCTAGGGATGGGGAAAGAATTTGAGTTATGTAATCGCGTTTGGTTTGGATCACATACAGGATGTTACATGGCGATATACTTTCAATCATATTGCAACGCTTGGGAGAAGGAATTCTTGCCGTGAAACAGTCCTGAGAAATTTCATGCGGGTAAGATAGTTACATTCGGAAAGCAAGCGTTTGTAAAAGTAAAAAACGATTTTTTCAATTAAATGATATAATGAAAATAACTTCGAGAAAATTGATTGCTCCGATTAAATATACAACGGCAAAATTCATTGATTTTTTTTATCAACTTTTGATAAGTTATACAAAATGTCTGCAAAAGTTTTAGAAACTGAATATCCGCTATGCAAATTTGATGTCTGAAGAAAGAAAAAAAGAGATGGAAAGAAGATATATGAAGGAACTGATCGAATTCATCAGTCCCACGATGCAGATACGTGATGGAAGTAAAATAGAAGAGCAAGGAAGAACAACAGGATCGGAAGAATGGAAAAAACAGCGGGGAGAAACTGGAAGTGGAAAACTAACTAAACGATTGCTTGTACCGACTGAAAAAGAAATTTCTGAAAAAATGTTCAGGTTGCTCCGTCTACTCACTAAGAAAAGATAGATGCTGAGAATGTTATAAACAAATTTTTTTTTATCAACTTCCACTTAAATAGCCCATTTCTTTGTGCTAATTTAAATTATTCAGATATGATTTTGCAGAGAAAACAAGATTTATTTAAATCGTGTAAGAGAAAAAAGGAAGGAAGAAAAAAAAATATCAAGAAAATAAGAAAGATGCAAAGCAATCGATTAATTGTTGCAAATCATGCGAAATATATCATTATTAGATTCGTTTGGCTAAACTTTTGGTAAGCAGTTTCAGAAAACATTTTTCTAAAAATATTTTAGTTTGGAATATGATTGTGCGAAAGATCAATACAGAAGAGGTGTTGATTTAATAAAAGGTTGGGAAAGTTTGGTCAGTAAGCAAAAAAATGTATGTCGAGTAGTGGACCAAGCGAATAATGTGGCTTATATATGTTGTCAAGAAGGCAAAACAAGTGGTGAAATATGGTGGTCATTTGATTTTGATGGTCATCTGGTCAAAAACATTGAGTTTCGACTAGATGGTATCAAAAAAAACGATGATGTATGTTTTGTAAATTTAATTCACTATTGTTCATAAATCAGTAAGAAGTATTTAGGACAACTTTGAAATTCGAAATTATGTTAGCATGGACTTGATTCCAATAGTAGCTAGACGCTGACTTTAGGCTGATTTTTTCCAGCAGTTAAGAATGATGAAAGATGATATTGCTCTGAAATATGTGTAGGCGCTTTGGGAACTACCAGTTAGTTGTGGAATATTTCTGAAATAAGTTCCATTTGCTTCCATTAAATTAGGACTGACTGTTAATTTTGATAATAAAAAATAAATCATCAAGAGGAAGAAATTGTACTAAAAACTATTAAAATCCAAGATATATCGCATGGATAATCTTCATGTCAGTTAAGTGCAGTTGCAAGCCAGATTCCTGTATTAGATCTATTTTGTTGGCCGTAAGATTTCGTAGTCGTCGTTTGTTCACAGGAGTAATAATAGTAGAAAAATTATTCAGATATTTGCAGTCATTTCCAGTAATGCAAGAAATAAATAAGATTCCTAATTGACTGTCGAAGAATCATTGCAGGGCGTAATAAGAGCAATCATTTGTTGCGGCGACATATGTACAGTGATACCTTCAACCGGTGAATTAAAAATGGAAATGATTGAAAGTTCAAAAGTAGATGTGAAGATTTATTTTTCGAGTGAGGACGCCCAGTTATTCCTAATTAATCTTAATTCCGGGGATTATGCCAATTTCCTTGTCAAGGTTTTCTTCTAAATGATATTTGACTTTGCTTTTCTCTTCTAAAAAATAAGTCTTTCATCTTAGCTAAGATTTAGACGTTCAGTTTTTGAAAATAACTTCGAATTTTCCTTTATTTTTATGTAACTAGTTTTATTAATTTGTATTTTCTTCATCTCTAACTTATTAACTGATAAAACATGAAAACAACTGATAACAGTAACAACAAAAACAATAAATGATTTCCTGAATAAAATATTGAAAGCTATTTCGAAAATTCCCTTTCCTCATGAGATACAGTTGAGTCATGTTCTCGAAAATCACAGATCAATATCGAAAAGATCACTTTATTTAATTATCTGCATCCGTCTTGTGAACTGCATATGGAGCATCTATAGCAGTATATTCTACATTTGCGATTGTTATATCCTTTAAGGGCTTGTCACCAGGTTGTGTTGTTTTCGTATTTTCCATTTTCCTGACCACTTTCATTCCTTCGAGGACCTGAAAAGAAAAGAGTTAAAAAGAGAATTACAAAGAGGAAAGCAAGAATATTTAATCAGCTGTAGTACCTTGCCAAAGACAACGTGTCTTCCATCGAGCCAAGGTGTTTTTTTTAGAGTAATGAAGAACTGAGAACCATTCGAATCTGGTCCAGCATTTGCCATGCTAACCCATCCTGCACCATAATGCTTAATTTTGAAATTTTCATCGGCAAATTTCTTACCATAGATGGATTTACCGCCAGTACCATCACCCTGAAGCGAAAAGTGTTGTTTTAAATAAGATCAAGAAGAGAGAGGGCAATAAAAGGAATAAAAAAATATTTAAGCAAGAAATTTTTACGTTGATGAAGTCTCCACCTTGTACCATAAAGTCTTTGATAATTCGATGAAATTTCGAGCCAATGTATCCTTCCTGAAAATTTGAAAAGAAGTTTGGATAGCTTATCTGTTAAGTGAAAATTTTTTAAGATGTTTTGTTTGCAATTCATAGTTAAACAAATTGGTCGTGAGGAATTCGACAAGTTTGAAATTCCTTATTTTTATAAGAGTAATCCAATTACAGTAAAATTGCTTACTCCTTTTGTATTCTTTGATAACTGGATGAAATTTTTTACAGTTTTCGGAACTGTCTTTCCAAATAAGCCAATTGTTACTTTGCCTATTTCTTCATCTCCTATTTTTATCGTAAAAACAACCTGCAAAACTACGCTTTAAAACAAATTGTTTAAAAGCAATTTCAATTTCCTTTTTTTGGAATGGGAAACGTTCGGAGAAAATAAACAGCTATGTAAGCAAATAATTAAGAAACGGAAAAAAAAAAAAGAATTGAAAGTGACCCAATAATAGGTTGTACTAACAGGTCTTTTTGCAACATATGCTTGTACCTATCACATGCATGATATTAACAATATTCATAATATGTTTAATGTGCTTAGCAATGCCTTCACTGATTTATTGCATAGTATATCATCACTAGGTCTTTTTTTTTTTACAATATATTTTTCTCACGATCACGAGATCCATTCCAGTAATTTTCTGATATATTATAAGAAAACAGTAAAGGAAAACTTGTTACAAAAAGATTATGTCATATTTACCTTATCAGTGACTTTTGGTCCTTTTGGTTCATCGTCTGATGTGGCATAAATATTCATTACACATAATATCAATAGCAATAGCAATTCGCACTGCCAAACCATCTAGAATTTATTCGTTTCTTATCAACTGTACTATTCACGAAATACGCCTGTGAACAAGTTTTAATTTTTGATGCTCATCTTTAAATAATAACAGCAAATGCTAAAGTACTGTATAAATACTTTGAAAGAATTCGTCAGAAAACGCGCACATAAAACCCTATATATTTCGTAATAAAACAACTGCATAGTAGAAATAATCGAAGCGTATGAACGAGCAAAGAAGAGTTCGGCATAAATAATATGCTCCATTTTCGCTACAAAGCTGTTTAAACAATGGATGTATGCGTAACACATCGTACTTACCACAAGATATTATTTTCCAATAAAATTAAATGAGAACTGATAAATTTGATATAGCCCTCAACAAGCATTGCGTTTATTTGCTGGAAAAGATGCTTGTATAGATATATTCTAAATCTCACAAATAATTGTATATTCAGAATTTAGTTTAAACGAAATTTGCTGAATTTGCATAGTCAACACTTATCGGTAAACCGAAATACTGTTAATACTTATGATTTGCGTTAAAGAGTTGTAAATGGCTGTAAAATATGTTGCAATGGTTGTAAAAATGCTTAAATGGTTGTAAAAGGTGCTAATTTTATAAGATTAATGTTGTGCTCCTTCTTTAAAGGTGAATGATTGTAAAAGATGTCGGTAAGTCAAAGGGATTAAAATCATGCTCTTTGATTAAAGAATTACAAAGGTTGCCGTCATGTCAATTGTCAAAATGCAGGGACCAAATCTTAGTAATTTGTTTAAATGTTTTAACCATTACTTATCTCTTATCATTTAATCTTCATCCATACTAATCTTTTCTGTATGCTTAACGTATTTACCTCCGCCCCTATCAAAAATGACCATTCAAGAGCGGAACTTTCGGGACAGAGGGATCAGTGCTTACTTACTTCATCAGCAGTGGCGGTAGAATCTCTTAATCCTCCAAATCATCAATTCATCAAGACTAGTGGCGGTTCAGTGCCTACAAGTGTCAACTCGTCAGTTCTTCAGCAGCAAATGAACTACATCAGTGATCCTACATCAGTATCAGCGGCAAACGTTCCCGGCCAATATCTAGCAATCTCAACGAAGCACAAGCAATCATTCATCAAATGTTTATTGCTGATATGCTTTAATTACTATTGTTTCTCTCTTTTTCTCATTTATTGTTGTAAGTGCGATATTGTTTCTAATATCGTGTAAATCTAATAAAGGCTACTGTTTACACAGTCAAGTCACAGCAGCAAAAAAGATCTCCAATCCAACGAGTCTAAAATCACAAATCAAACAGAATCCCTTTTTCCCCTACAACACCAGCACTTTTATCTTTCAAGTAATGTGCAAATGATACATACAATAAAATTCAGGTCTGATCTACGTTCACCACTACGAATCAAGTATTGCAGCAGACCGATTCACAATTACTAAACAATGTACACAACTGAAGTGAAACCCGCGTATTTTTTTCCTTTTTTTTCAAATAACAATCTATCAAAAAATAGAATCCTATCAAACAAACTTAAGGACAGCTAAATGAGGAAATGTAGAACTTGAGATAAATAAACGGAAAAAAAAATCATTTTCGCAAAACAACATAGACCAAACTGCTGATGAGTTTTTTCTTTTATTATTGAACTACTGGTAAGTGTTTCGAAATGAATAAAATTTAAGATGAGGTTAAATGAAGATGGCAGCAGACGCAAATGATATTTACAATTACATTCGTCGATTAGCTGAATAAATGTTACTTGCTAGTAGCATTAAATGTCGTCTGCAGCTTTTAATACATATCAAAATAGATGTTCTTCCAAATTTCAAAAATTTCGGCTATTTTGAGAGAAACATGTTTTTTTTTTCTGCTGCAAAGGCAGCTAAACAAGACATTTCACCTCTTTGATAAAAACACAAACCTCAGTTGCACCACCACTAAGCTTCCTACAAAAAATAATTTTGTAAGACCAAACAGAGCAAAAGAAATGCTACCAAAGGACTCATTGTGTAACATCTGCTATGTGATGCATGGCCATATAAGAAATGCTACCAATGTTGATCCAGTCAGGATAACAACTGCACTTGCTGCACGCTAAATAATATTTGTTGGAGTTTATAGCAAGCAAACAAGAGCAAGTATATAGATTGGAAGGCATATCGACCAGTCCCCATCATTCTGAAATCATCAAATCTGAATTTTTTGACGTCTACGAGGAATTCAGCGAACGGATCAATCTCGGCTGATTTTGTGCATAAATTTTGATTGAAATGACTATTTAATTAAAGAGTAAGAATGAGAATGAAAATGATGAGGAATATCTGAATTTATAAGGCACTTTTATACAAAAGCATCCTCACAGAGACAAGCTCAACCCATCGGAAAGACATTTATTTCACTAAGACGACAAGAGGAAGCGATGGGATGCGCTGTGCAACGATTTCCGACATCGTTCGTTATTTTACAGGTGTTTTTGCCGTCGTTTAATCCTTTTCAGATGAAGTAGCAAGGAGAGAGTGGGGGAGGGAGGGGGGCGAGGAAGGAAGAGAAATTCATTTTCTGAGCAGAATAGTCTAGGTAGGTTCGGAATACGCAAGGTAGATTCACTGCGAAGGACGCATTGGTAGCAGACTGCTTCTTTATCTTTTTTTTGTACTGCATGTTATGTTGAATAAATGGATAAACCGAGAAAAGAAGGGGAATTAATTACTTCTACATCTTACCTTTGACCTCTTGTTCAGTCCAGAAGTATTCATGCAGGGACATCTTTCTTCTGAAGAATGCCATCACAGAATAATATGCCATGTGCATTGTCAACTAACGAAAATGGTGAGAATAATTTCAGATAGATAAGTTCGAATACGTCGATCAGTGGAGTTTATTATTTGTTGTGAAGTGCTGCTTAGAATGGTAATAAACATCGTTGTCCTAGATGAATCGAGTGGGAAGGAACGAAAGATCTCCGTGGATGATATTACCACTGCATTCCTCGACACCTTTCTTGCCGCTGTATCACCCAAGAAGCATTTCCGACATTTTCATTGTTCGTGAAATTATTTTTGCTTCATTCTTTTCCATATTTCTCTATTCTTTAATTAACTGCTCAGAAGTTTCAACATTTGCCTTTATGAGGTTGAAAGTTTAGATCCTTTGCGAACTATGTGAACATCCCGTTTAACTTCTTCATAATTGCTCACTTCTCCTCTTTCCAAAAATCTTTTTAATTGTAACGCATGATTGAGTATTTTCCGGATATTATCAAAATCGGATTATCCGAGTTGATTGGCTTTCAATGTACATTGTATGTTATGCACTTAGTTTTATGAGATAATTTTTTATGTGATTCTAAGACGAATTATAGCACTGAAAAGTAAAACAATTTGGCTAATACATCCCATACTAATTGTCATTTCTCTTGAAGATTTAGATAATCATTCTAAAGGATTATCGTCTTTGCCTCAGGAGTGTTTGTATGAATTAAATTTAAACTTCGATAAGAGGAGTGATAGATTTATCTGGCTAAATATCTTCTCTTAGTCGATAATAAGATTTGACTCGAATAACTTATCTTCTAAATGAGTTTAGTTCGAAAGAATATTATTTGTTTTAGGAGAAAATTTTTATTTTAGACGAAGATGAAGATGGCGATCTTGTGGCTGTTCGAACAAACGAAGAACTTACTGCCATGTTGTCTTCATCGAGAATTCATCCGTTAAAGATTCATTTAAGTCAGCCATAACATTTTTTAAATTGCTCTGAAATTAATTTACATGAAAATGTGAAGAAATAAAAGAACTTATATTGCTCCATTTCTCTTTTCTAACATTCTCACGACGTAGCGCTCAAATTGACTTTCAATGATGTTTCGAGACTATTTCATAAATCGTAAGCTTTAGTAAATTAGGAAAATACCAATCAGCAATAAAAAAAAAACTTTTACCTTTTATCAGTTTCGGAAGATGAACCGCTTTTGGATGGTAATTTAGCAAGCATTATGCCGGATATGTTGAAGCGACTCGACATTGTCGCATTTGGTTATTCCGGCACTGTTTACAAGTTAGTCTTTTTTGCTCGTCATTTAGGGAGAAAGAGAAAAAAAGAAGTGAGGGGATTCAGATAAACCTTTTCAAATCTTATTTATTAAGAAATAAAATTCAGCTTTTAGAGCCTTAGATGTGGAGCATGATCGGATTGTGGCGTTGAAATGTATCTCTGTGGATGGTTGCAAAGAACAATTTATTATTGCTCGAGAAGTACAGCTTCTCAGAAAGGTGTCTATTCCAATTCGAATTATAAGTAATTTTCATTAAGATGTTTCAGATGAGTTGAAAAAAAAAGTTTTATCATATTGCTAAGTTAGCTTTTACTGTTCCTGCAAAATCAGCTTTTTTTTTCTCGAGATTATTCAAGTTCGGAAAACAAGTAATCAGGCTGCATAAAATCTGCATATCCTTTTCAAAACAAAAAAAATTACTCCATTATCTGAAGTGAATATCTAACTAGTCTTAAGATATTAAAAAGCGCATCTATGATATTTTAAATGAATAGGGTGGAAAGGAAGCCATGTCTCTTTTTATCCCCAGTTTCAAATGGAAAGCACTCTTAGTTTTGCTTAAATCACTGATTTTGTTTTGTATAGTATTCTTGCAGTCCATACATCGTGAATTTCTTATCGGCTGCACTTCTTGATGGTGAGCTATGCTTATCTATGGAATTCATGGATGGTGGCTCGTTGGATCGTTATAAAAAATTACCTATTTCGGTGCTTGTTCCTGCAGCTATTTCTATTATTTGCGGACTTCATTATCTTTGGATAAACAATGTAATGCACAGAGGTTGTTTCTTGCGTTTATTATAGAATATGTGCTAAGCATTTTCTTCTTTCATTTCATATCTTTTTTTTTTTTTTTTTTTTTGCTATTAGCCGCCGATTTTTTACGTTTTTGAGACATAGGTGCTAAAATCTTAATTAGCAGCAGTGAATGTTTTTTATCCATGAATCTCAAAATAAAACAAAAGTATTCCTTAGAAATAGCGAAAAATTTTTGTGTCACTGGATATAGGAATTATTTAAAGTTCTCTTGTTTTTCATTTAATTATTATAGATATAAAACCAAGCAATATATTGGTAAACTCGCGTGGTGACGTCAAAATATCTGATTTCGGAATTTCGAAACAACTAGAGCAATCGGTAGCTCGCAGCTTTGTCGGCACCAATATATATATGGCACCAGAACGTATGCAGGGTAACTCTTACAGGTACCGCATCAAAAGTATTTAATTGGCATAATTTTTCAACGATAGAAGTGAAACTTAAACATCTTCATATTAATTTTCAGCAGGGACTGAAGAATTATATTTGTTATCTGTAAACGATTTAGAATACTCGAAACAAAAAATTCAGCATTTCTTCGATGAGTTTTTTACGGAAAGTGTTGGGATTGAAACAAAAAATAAAACTTTATATTCTTTAATGATTCAAATTTATATCTGCAACTTAATACAACTTAATATGGTGTGTATATTTGATCGCTATTTCAGAATATGTTCCGATATATGGAGCTTTGGTTTGACAATATGTGAGTTAGCCATTGGAAAATTCCCACTGATAATGAGCACTTGTAAGAATGTTTCGGCTTCAGTGGATGTCATTTTTGACAAAAATTTCGATATTATGGATTGTTTTGATGTTGAACATCTTCCAACGGACTTTATGGATGTACTGAGGAATTGGTGTGTATATTTCGACAGTTATTTGGATAGATTTTTCGGATATAGTTAACGGCGGAGGAAGAAAGCATTTTTTTAAAGGAAGAATAGGCACAAATGATTAAAAAATAATTTCAAATATTATGGGCTATATGTTAGTGAAATCAGCATAATTTAATAATCGATAATTTAATTCAGAATCGCAAAATTCATTTTGTTTTCAAAAGCGTTGTTGCATACCTTCCAGAATGTCTTCATTGCATTCATAATACTGAATATTTCCTAGAAGAGGAAGTGCTGCTGAAAGCATGGGATTTTGATGAACAAATGCTCAAGATTACTTTTGTTCGCTTAAGAAAATCTTGATAACTTGGATTTATTTGCATGATTGCTTCATTATTCAACTTTAAAGTTATAGTATTGTCGTGGATGAAACAAGACGATGGAAACATGAAGACCTTCTTGATTGTCCATTCTTTCGATTGAACATTCCTGTAGATCTGCGTCCTATAGCTCAATTCGTTAACGCAGCTCTCGTCTAAATAGACTGTGATGTTTTGATACCTTTCATACTTTATTTTTGAAATGCTTTTTCTTTGTTTAATTTAGTGTCGTGCGGGAATTTTTGAAATAAATTAACTGTCAAACTCGATATTACTGTCAAACACGGTTAATGTAATCCGAATTTCATTTGTTTGGAAACCTTGGATGCATAACATTTTTTACTCATTGATATTCAAGAAATATTGGTTGTCGAAACTATTATGTAAATGATCCAGTCTGCAGCAGTGCGCTTGAAATTGATGTAGTTTGCCCGGACGGGAAAGTTTTTATGTACCTTGGTCAGAGTGGTATTTGTATGTATGTTAAAGTCTGAATCTATTAGAAGAGAAATGGAGCCTTTTAAAGACTTTTCTTTCTTTATACAATTCAAAAAAGATAATGTAGACAATTGAAAAATGAAAGAAACGTATTATTATTTTGTTATGTATAGATATCAAGAAAATGATAATCGGCAGTTGAAATCATAACATTGATAGCAATAATTTAAGTATTTCTTCATTGATTTCATTCATTGCATATTCCTTTATTTTTGTGTTCATTTTAGGTTGTAATTGACGATATGATGAAATATTCTGTACAATGCTTTCTGCTGTACTGTTATTAAGTACACATTTTATTTTTTGCTCAACAAATAACTTGTTGAAGATCGATGAAAAGCCTCCCAGAGATGACGATTCCTTGTAAATATTTTCGGAATAAATGCTTTTGATTGTTAAGTGCTTTCGAATATCTAGAAGAACTTAAGTTAAATGCGTTTTGCTTTTCCTTTTCTAGAATTTTTAAAATTGAAATGATTCGATAGCACAAATGATTCAAAAAGAAAACTGTAATTTATCAGACTTAGATTTCCTATAAGCATTGTATATAAAGTCCCTTTTATAGTTGTGGTAAAGCAAATTGTCCATTATACGGTTCTTGCTTGGACTGCAAATTTCCAGAATGTGAATACGGAACCATAATAACTTTAAATTGTACCACGAAAAGGCAGTGTGCCGGTCAGTATACATTGCAGAAAGAAGCAAAATGCCGATACTGTTGGCAGACAGAGATCACAGAGCATCACTGTTCCCCGGTATTATTATATATTGGGAAATCATAAAATAACTATTTCAAATAGCAAATTGATCAAATTGATGTTTAAAAAATCAGAATTGAATATTTTTTTTACTTCGAAATGTTGAAAAGGATATAGATTATGAATATATCGTATATCAAAGATTTCAATGCCTAAAAAAAAATAAAGGCATTCCATGTTATTATAGAACATTGAAGGTACGCAATTGTTCGACAGTGGCTACTCAGCTGTTTCGTACGACATGCCAGGTACATCAATGGGTCATATGTAAAGGTCGACGAGCTTTCTACAAGAATGTGAGGTACATTTACTATAAATAAACTTTCGAAGTTTGATGGGAACTCTCATTCATGACTTCCGAATTATAGACGCTGCAAGTTATTTCATTAAGATTTATAGAGTTACACAGCCGCAGTGTGATCGATTACATGCTCTGGCTATGGCTCACGGTTACATCGCGACACTTTTTTTTTTAATTTAAAAGCACGAAAAAATACATATTAGATTGCAAAACTTAAATCTGGTTTGCGCTAAAAGAATTTGCTAGTAAGTTTTGGACAGTTCACTCATGTTAACGAAAACACATTGTCTTGATCATATATATTCTTCCATATCTTACCCGATTTATAGACTTACTTGCAGATGCAACTGGTCTTCAGGATA
Source organism: Onchocerca flexuosa (assembly GCA_002249935.1). Lineage (NCBI taxonomy): Eukaryota > Metazoa > Nematoda > Chromadorea > Rhabditida > Onchocercidae > Onchocerca > Onchocerca flexuosa. The sequence continues at coordinate 3,567,323 of KZ269977.1, read as the reverse complement.
TAGTTGGTGGAAAGCGATGTTCCTTTCAGTTACACTTGGAGGCTTTGGTGCCGATCGTTTTTATTTGGGGATGTGGAAAAGTGCAATAGGAAAATTATTTAGCTTTGGTGGTTTGGGCATTTGGACATTTGTGGATGTTATTTTGATTGGTGTTGGTTATATTGGACCAGCTGATGGTTCTCTTTACATTTGATAGAAATAGTGTCATTAGGAATTTCAATCATGTAAATCTTCATCCAGAAAATTTTGAAGCACTGAGAAGCAAAAATGAAATGTCATAATATTTATGCACAGCTATTAAGCAAAAATGTACATCTTTTATTAGCAGACCTTATTCCGCATTCCTTTGGTTATAGTTTAAGTTGTTAAAATGAAAATTTTCTTGTTTTTTCCGCGCTTGAAATTACAAAATAATTTTTTCTCTTGTGGAAAGTGTTATTTAGTTGAGCAGTCCAGTTGTTGTTTGTGATGTATGCAATCTCGAAGCATTGCTTGAATGTTCTCAAAACTCGTTGTAGCTTTTTTCATTGATTGCACTGTTCTGAAATGTAACTTACTGCCCAGAATATCAAATGTCTTAACGATTTTCAATATTATACATCTAAACTAATTAAAATAAAACATGATATGACTTACAAAAGAACATTATCCAGGTCGAAACATGCTCCTTGAAGACGGGAATTCAAATTAGCCATTGTGTGTTTCCGAATCACAAGCGCAGGCAAAGTTTTTCCAACATGTTCCTGCAATATATTTTTTTTTTAACTAAATGATCAATTTTATTTTATTTATGTGCATGATAGATCCGGGCTTTTTTGAATTTTTTATCAAGTTCGGAATTCAATTCCATAGATTTGTGAAGTTGAAGTTCAAAATGAGCAAAACTTCACAAAAATTGTCCAGAACTTTCATGATTATCTGATGCTTTTTTATATCCATGATTTTTTTTTTCCATCTTTCGGATAACTTAATTATTTGCAAAAATCAGCACACTCCTCACAAAAACAAGACAGTAGAGTAAAAAAAGGTAACATTCAGGGCTTTGATACAAAGAATGTCCAGCATTTAGCAGGATGAAATATTCAAATTTTTAAAATGTTTTTCAAAATGAGCTGGATTTCAAGTATTTTTCCATGAATTTTTTGTTTTGAATTTGGATTACGAATAAGATTTGAATTCTATTTTTTACGAGTAAAATGTCGATTTATACAATCGTGGTTCAACATACATGTAGTCGATATAGAGCTAACGATGGGTCATGGTCAGCAATATGTGCACTCTCCGATAAGCGTTCTGCCACTGAAAAATATTCTCGTATGTAGAAAAATTGAGAAAAAAAAAATTTAGTAAAGAGAGCTAAAAAAATTAAAAGAATTAGAAAAAAATTCTGTGATAAGTAGCGTTATTACGTATAAAGAGATCTAAACTTACGTAAGCGGCAACGAGCTTGTAACTCTTTCGATGCCATTCAGCTTTGCATTCTATAAATGAAATTTATTTTGTGATTTAATATTCAAAGATTAATGCAGGAAAATAATTGTAAAAACTATACGCATTTCGCAGCAGATCGCTGATTTGCTATTACTTATAAACTGCTCAGAGAGAATTGTAGTTTGGAAAAATAACTTGAACTGAATTCAGGACATTGTTTCCCCTCTATCAGTCTTACAATTCTCGATCATTTCTTTCCAAACAATGCGGCCACTTTGTTTCAGAAAAATATAACTGATACAAGGAACTGCTTAAGAACATTTCCAAGACAATTCGCAATATTTATCATTTTTTTATAATAAATATGATCACACGAGTTGCATATTCAAATGAAAACAATTCAAAAATAAAACAGGCAACGTAGCATGGAGCAATTCATAACATTTACTACAACTTCCCTTTGAAACTCAAAAGCAAATAGGACAAACAGTTACCAAAACAAACTTATTTCAAATTTAAATTCAAACCCTAAGATTATTTCGATTTCACACAAATCTGGATTGATCAAGACCTTGTAACGCCTTTCTTATGGAATACTTCATCTACATATTCTTGCTCTAGGTCTTCTTTACTTTTTCTTTTACCCTGTTCAGTCTTTAGAAGCTCCTCTTTCACGGCAGCCATATCCTCCCATTTCAAGCGATTTTCGAAAAAATTCAACATTTCCCAACGATGTCGTAATTTTTGTCGCTCTTCATAGGTTTCTTTCAATCGCAACTTTAAATCGAGTTGTTCAACCTGAAATTAATGCAAGCTTTTAAATTCCTCCGAAATTTCAACTATACAAATCGAAAATTTTTTTCAGTTTAATACTAGAGAAATTTCAATCTAGAACCCGCATAATGCTACCTGTAAGAAATCAAGATCCAATCTTATTCTTTTATTTGAAACTACCTGAGCTTTGATGAGATTAGCACGATTCTCTATCCAATTGAAGAAGACACTGCGTTGTATTTCTATGAGATTTTTCTCCTCCGTACCCTGTATAGCCTTTAGATGTTTCATGATTATATCTGATAGTTTATCGTTCGCGTTTTTTTTTTCAACTTTACCGAATATTTTCTACAAAAAATGAATTGATTCATAAAACACAAATTATTAAAACCGAAACAAGAAATTATAAAACTTGTACTTCTAAATGTTTCATTTAGATTTATTGATTTATTAATTTTTCGTAACAAGTTTAAATCTGCAAATATAACACTAACACTGAAACAGAATGGGTAAACATCAAACATTATTTATTTATTGCAGTAACAAAAAACACCACAAAATAAATATAAAGAACCATAATACTATTCTTTCTAGTCACTGTGTTGCATAAAATACTTAAGGATTTTCATCACTTCAAAAAAAAAATTACTACCTTTAATTCTTCTATAGCATTTCCAGATAGCTGTTCATCCTGCTGTTGTTCAATATCATTTGTTTTAACTGTTACTTGCTCTAATCTGGAACAACAAATTACAGCCGCCGATGATAAGATATTCATCGTTTGCAGTAGCTGTTTTGCCAAAACATAATTGCCATAAAAGACATATCCTATTAAGCGAATATTGCTAGCTTCTTCTTCATTCAGTGGAACGCAGTTACTAAACCAAAGTAAACACTTTCCAATGAGCTGATTTGGATCGGTGAGATCGAAATGCATGTCGTTGTATTCGTTTTTCAAATATGGGAATTTGAAAGTCATCTGCAATTTTTTTCCATAAATCTCTTGGAAAAAATATTTATAATTTGAGTACCACTGAATGTTTAAAAGAGAACTGATAATTAGCAACAGCACACTAAATGTTAACAGAGAATTGACTGAAGTTGTTGGATTTAAAATAAGCCATCTTTGAAAGATAAAATCTTTCATAGCTAACAAATCAGAAGATACAACATTAAATAAAATCATTATGATTATTTCACTTTCAAACTATGATCCGAGATTTGTGAGATACAAGTACGATGAATACAGTGAAATTTGATGTCTGATATGAATAATTTCCGAACATTCTCTTATATATGAAAAATGATAATTGAAATTTTTATATGATAAAGTAAAATAAATCATCGTTATGACGCACTTCATCCTCATCCTCCATATTTCCAGAATCGCTTTCTACACCGGCAATATAGTCCAGAGATGGAAGTTTCTCAAATATTCTTTGTTCAGTAGGCAATTCAGTCCACCTTAGACTACTATAAATGCACAGCCAGTTCAATAAAGCGGACTGGAACATTTCTTGTAGCATTATAAAACTGGCAATTCGTGCAGCATCTAAAAGTAGAACAAAACTTAATAATTGAATAAATAGCTTTATATGATTTAATCAAGTGGTATGTAAAAATGAAATTTCAAAAACAGTTAGATTGAAACATGGTTTTAATCCTTACCCGTGATTCTATCTGCTTCTAGAAAGTTATCTATAACTAGACAAGCTGAATGCTCGTTCAAAAAAATCCCATAATTGATCTGAAAGAGGTAAAAAATTATCACATCATTTTAATTTAACTTCATGAAATATTTTTGAGTAACATCTACATCATTCGGAAAGTTCGCAAAATGCTGGAAAATATTGAGTCAACATTAGTTGGTATTAATAATAGAAATAAGAATTACGAAAATGATTTGAGTTATTCGTTAAGAAAAAAAAATCGAGAAAATCATAAAGAATTAAGAAAACGCCTCTTTATATTATTGACCTTTATATAAAGTATAACTAAAAAAGTAAGAGATGTATGGATACAAATAAAAAATCCTCTTTGATAAAAACAATCTCCATAATTTTCCATTGAATAATAAATCATGACTTTTGATAATTATACCCGACACACTGTAATTAGTAAATTTTGAAAAAATAAACAAATGTACTTACTGGATCGAGTTTATTTTATTTTTTAAGGAATTTGGATTCGGAAGAAATGAATTATCTCGTTTTTTATTATATTGAATATAATTTGCAAAGTTTTTTAAAGTGTAGATTACTTACAGGATCAGCTAGAATTGCAAGAAGAATGTCAGTTTTATGATGTTTCAGAAGCAGCCTGATGAGAGCGTATTCTGTTGAAGGTAGCATTCTGCCTGTCATTTCGATATGTCGCAATTTGTATATAATTTTTAGCACATCATCTAACTGGTCCGACTCTTCTGCTATACAAACTGCTGCATCGACGTCCACCGCACTGCAAATATTATTGTCACAAATAAGATAACTAATCTTGGTTCCAAAACACATGATGAATAGGAAATGTTTCCCATTTTCTACTGCTTTTGAATACTTTCAATTTATTTTTCAATACAAATGCATAAAGCATAAAATAAGTACATTCTATAATTCACAGAGTCTTCGTATGCTGAAAATACTTTTCTCTGATTGACTTATTTATAACCATAATGGTGCAGATAATTAAAGCAAATTCATTTATATAGTATAATAGAATGTTCTAAGATACACCAACAGATAAATTTAAAAATAACTTGAGCATACCTGGCAATCCCAGCACTGACGAATTTCTTCTGTACAGCGGTAATCCATTCATATCCTCCTTCTATGCCAAGTTCACTTAATGCTCGATGTCTAGCACACCATTCTTCATTCAATGCAAATTTTTTCGATAATAAATGACGTCGAACGATCAATAAACATCGTGCGGAACGACACATCAATAGTGAATATTTAACCACCATCGTCCAATTTTACTTATTCAATACCTAGAATAATTTCCACCCACTCTGAATGCGACTGCATAACTGAATCACAGATCAATGTACGAGTTCCAAGAACACCTATTATTACAGTTGTTTCAGCAAACATTGAAACTATCTTTCTACTGTATTTCACAGAGATTACTAGCCATCTCTTTTCCCGGAACTTACATTTTCGCAGTAATGGCAACACCGAAGACAATTCAGATGATCACTAGAACAGAGATTGCAGGAAAGAAATGTACTCTTCTGAGGCAAATAATGTAATCTGGTTTATAGTTATAAAAATCTCCAAAAGTGCACTTCATTCTACAATATTTGATCCATACGATTCCCTTCTAATTCCAGTGATTTATGTTTGGAACTCTATTTAATAATACAGTAGTAAAATCAACTATTAAAGTGTGAGAACATTTCGCAAATGAAATTATGCCTTTATTCCAAAAAGTAATGCGAAAATGCGAGAAAGTTAACTAGTAAATAAGCAAAACAATGAAATAAACAATAGAATTAAAATCAAACACATGCAACAACTAACTGCTGGCCATTTTGTTTTTGCAATAATTTCCTATAACTGTTTTCATAAATGATTTAATGTTGACAAGTCCTTTCTCATTCAACAGCTCAACTGCAGCAATGCGAAGAATATTATTATGTGATCCTTGAATTGGCTTTATTTGAGATCTGAAGGAATTCGAAATATGTCCTTAAAATGAAATATCTTAAAATTCATTTAAGAGATTAAATGAATGACAATATTTGTTGATTTGCATAAAATTAACGAATTTCTCGAAGAGTTGACACAAGTCAAATCATTGCCAGATGTGAATTTGTTGCGAAAAGGAATCATCCGAAATCTATAACTTTCATCCTCGAGCAAGAAAATAATTGTATAAAATAAGATCTCAAATTCGAAGATTCATTACAAAGTGAGCGATGCTACTAAATTCATGGGTGACCATACTTCTTATGTTATAACCATGTAGAATTCCTAAAGTTATAATTTCGATATTATACTATCATCATATTTTATTATATTCATCTCGCATTCCTTTGACCTATATTCATTTTTTCTGCGGTTAAAGAATTTGTGTGGGGCAATTGCTCGAAACTACAGTAGTAAGTAAATGCTCGACGTCTCTGTTCATCTATATATTCGTTCTTCCTCCTACTTCTGCACTTTTGATTGTCAAACTCGAAATTCTGAAACGATACCGCCTTCTACTCTTACGAAAAACTGTGTGGTAACACTTTAAAGAAATTTGACTTGAAATGATTCGAACATTGAAAACGACTAGATTTGGGCACTTCACTTAATTCCATTTTCAAAAAATCATTATATATAGTAGCAACCCATAACATGAATTTTCAAAAAAAGAGGATTTCTTCAGGCATAGTATGTCTTGCAAAACTGAATATTTGATTGAAAATATACTACTCCAAGAATTTATTTCTAATTTAGTTTTGCTTTCTTTTGGGAACAGTATTTACATCATAAATAAGAATCATCAATCAGTCTTATGGAGATCTCCGGAAACTTCAGTGCTTAATTGACCGACGAGTTACCTCAACAACGATGTGTCGATACAAAGCAATCAAGATACTGTATGACAACTTTATGTAACTATATTTGTATTCTTGGAGCCTACCAATAAACTGATCACTCCACCTGCATCCAACAATAAATAAAGTAATGAAAGATAGGAAAATACAAGCTGTTACAAAGCTGGCGAATATTTCCTCTTACCAGCATCGGATGCGCTAATGCGCTATATAAATTGTTTATTGGATGCACTGCACGCACAGCGCTTTACAATGTTAGCACATTTTACGTGTAAGTAGCGCAATTGAACATATAAAAAAACCACAACGTGGAGATTCGAAATAATGAGTCAGATTCGAAAATTGAATTAATTTTTCAGAAATAGATGACTCTGATTTTTCATGATTTCGTAATACCCAGATTCTAACTTCAAGCAAACAGAGTACAATTTTTGATTATTCTGCACAAATAATGTAAAGGATCAATTTCCGTCATCTGCTTTAGCTAAAAATCTTATCTTGTCATCTTAAAATCCTTGATAAAGACACAGAAAACAATATTAACAAAAAAAAGGCAACATTAGGAGAAGACCATCACATAATATAGTTCGGAGAATAATTTCAACATAGGAAAATAATAATGCTGAAATAATTTCAACATAGGAAAATAATAATGCTGATAAAGAAAAACAAAAAAACAAAACATGAATTATGAATAGTGATGCACTTCGGGAGGGAATGTAAAAACAGGCATAAAAAAGAGGGAATCGACGTGAGGGCAGTGAAAGAAATTTGTTTTTAAAATAAGACACGACGAAAGACAATTCTATCATAACATTTCAAAAATGATCAATATCTAAAAAGACAATTTACAGAAAGAATAATCACCTGTTAAAAAAATTAAAGCAGCATTTGAATGAATGCATTTTGGAACTTCATTTTCCTAAGAAATTCTGTTCAAAAAAAAAAGCATAATTCCGAACTGAATGAATATCACATGAAATTTGCATTAACCTAGAGTACAGTCGTATTAGACATTCATATAAATGACAATGGGCTTCAGAAAACAAATAAAATACTGATTATTCCTAACAGAGTACCAACTGAAAAATAGCTTTAACAAATGATTCTTCTAAAAGAAAAACTATTCATTTCGTGCTCCATCTTGTAATTTTGAAATTTGAATTTATAGCAAAAATATAAACAAAAAAAAAAAAAAAAAATGAATCGAACAAGCACTTTTCTTTTCCGCATAAATTTCCGCCCCTCTTAGGATTTAAAAGCTGCAATATTCATAAAAGTTTTGGATGAACAAAATCAAAATCTGAGCTATGAAATTAAACAATATGAGCTATAATTAGAATGAATGACAGAAAAAATTGAAACAAAAACAAAAAATAGACCGTTTCAACGCTTAACTATAGAGAAGAGATCTTAAAATTGACAGAAAAACTGGCTATTAATTCCGCCGATTTTTAGCTCGCATTTCAACATCATTTCTCCTACGATTTCTTCGATGACCGCGTTTTGGGCCACCAAGTGCAAGAGAGGAACCGGGAACAGCAGCAGTATAGGGCGGTGGTGGTTCTATGACAAGAACGCTGGTTGGTGGCGGAGGTAAAGGTGGAGCTGAAGCAGTTGGTCGGAATGCTGCGCGGTTATTTGCTCTTACATTATTTTCCGAATGTCCTGCAGCTTGTCGTCCACTAGCAGTTGCACCAATCTTAATAATAAAATTCAATTATTCTTTAGGAAATTGCAATTAAATACTTAAATTCTTCAAATTTAATTCCAAATAAAAATACTACTCAAATTATGCAGTATTACAAACATTTAAAAAAGAGAATAAAAATAATTATGCCTGATGTGCTCCACGGCCATGTTTTCGTTGAATGAGGTTTTTTGGACGTCGGAGAGTATCATAAATATTTAAGGCTGGAGTTTTATTGGGATTGGTACTGGGAGTATGTACAGCACAAATTTTGATAAAAAGTGTCATAAAAAGCAAGAGACCGAGACCACCAAGAACAACGGCCCACCAATTAACCTGAAGATATATGTATATATATATAAACATCGTAAACAGAAAAAGATATGTTGATAAATAAAATGATATAGATCATCTAAACGAAGTTTTCTTTAAAGCAGGCAAAGAACCGAAAATTAAATACTTACTTGAATCCAATATTTGACTTCATACAATGTTTTAGGGTTGAAGATGACATTCTTAAGACGTGCTAATGGTCCATCAGCATCTACACTTCTGCATTTGCGAAAGATATCGCAGTAACCTTTAATATGAACCATAGCCGAGTAAGCCATAAAGAAACAGTGAAGATCAAACTAGAGAAGAAAAACTCGGAAATTTACCTTTGTAGTTGTTGCACGGAGAACCAGGAAGAAGAATCAATCCAGGTTTATTTGCTCGACCAGATTGTTTGTATTTACCGACAGCAAACTGTGGTAGTGTAAGCGTAGAACGACAAGCTACAAGCACAAAAAATAATTCTGTACAAAATTTAGCTTCAATATTCAAAAATAAAGTAAAAAAGAAAGAAAAATGTGTGGAATAATTCAAAAAAACTAATTGAGAAAATAAAGAAAAATAACTGACTTCCATTTTCGTCCTCGCAGGCCAAATGACATAGATGTTCTGGTGATCCTACTGTCAGGAAGCAGTCTTTCAATCCCACCTACAATATATACTATCAGAATCGACAATAGTTGAATCTATATTTCAAAATATGACAATCAAGAATTGCAAAATGAAATACATAAAAAAAGATTCAAGATGTCTGCACATTATAATAAAAAGTCATAAGAGTGGTGGGAGATAACGTAACACAATGCAAAACACAGACATACAAAAGCCAAATTAATTTCCTTTTTCCTGGATCAAATAGTTGAAATGAATCCATTACACGGCATAGGAGTCAATTTAGTCATTAACTAAAGAAAAGAGATCCTACAAAGGTTTTTTCAGTCAAATGTCAATACAGTTTCCAGATGACATATTATAACATTGAATATCTCATTTCCGCTATTCAACATTCATTCTACTAGTCAAGAAAATGACCTGCGCACAGACTGAACCATTGCAATTACCATCGTTACAGACTTTAGTCGAATCCTGGCATGGTAAACCATTCTCTTTAGGATCAGATGGTGGGCATTCTGGACTTGTGCTGTTACACTGCTGCTGTTTCAAACACTCCGATTCTGCTCGACATGTCCTAAAAATATGAGTGCTGCTGAATATTGGCAATAACTTTCTTCAATTCCTTTTCCCAATCTTATGTCTTACCTATCTTCATTATTCGTCCTCTAACTTCTCTCTTCCTCTTCATTTCTTTACTTCTCTTCGACCTTTTTCTTTTATATTTGTTGATTTCAGCCATTCGTCAAAAATAATTTGACTTACTTTCTAGAAGCATATGGCTGACAACTGGAAGCGTCACAACATGGTCCTTCAGATGGACTACATTGTGCAGAATGAATACGCTTGCAGCGAGAGGCAGGTCCGGATTGACGAGGATTACAACAATTGTCCTTCATAGTTTGACAGTCTTCAGCATTGTATCCGCAGTCACAATCTTCTCCAGGTTCTTTTACTTGATTTCCACAAAAAGATGACTTCGCTTCTGAAAAGAACAGGAATATATTATTAATAATTAAAATATCCAAAATAAAAGATTAAAATATGTAAAAAAATAGTAAGAAAGTAAGCTATACCTCTAAAGCAATTTCGTTTTCCTGCACCCATGTTATTACCGAAACCACCTAGCCGAAAGTCAAATTCACTGTCAACTGGTCGCTGTTGCAGAACCTAAAGTGTCAAATTTCTCATTCCATTCTAATCATATTCTGCTTTATTACTTCCGATTTTCTTAAGAATCCGGAATCACTTAGTTTTATTCGACTATTTCATATGAGCTACTTCAAATCCCTCTTTTTCTCCCCTACAATTCACGTTTCTTTAAGAAACTATTTCCATTACTTTCTTTTTTCTACAAAATATATTTTATAATTGTCATCATCCTAACAAAAACACAAAACAATAGTGCAAGGTATAACAATCAACGGCTAAGCAGAGCATACTTCGGTAAGCACCAAAGTAATATTTGCTATTGAACAATTTGAAAACTGCGCATTATTCTTTTTATCCCCCGAAGTTGCAGAAGCAAACATTATATAGTTTCCATCGGGTAAGCCCGGTTGACATTCCATGGGATAATCATGCTAAAAAATAAATTACTTAAAAAAGCAAATCGAAATTCTGTTTCGGAAACACAGATGTGAAGGCGAATATACATTACTTACTATTTATAGTAAATATAAAATGCTTAACTTGTAGGAACTATTCTAACATGCCAATAATTAACACATATGTTTTGAAATTCATTTATTATATAATTTCAGTTGGAGAAATTTTCAACTATTGCTATAATAAAATCGATCAGAAAAAAGAAGAAACGGACAAAAAACGAAATAAATATCTAGCAAAAATTAAAGTTTACCGGAGATCCAAAATTGTGACCGATTTCATGAGCCAAAGTTAGTTGCGAAACTCGATTGGGAACACGATTACCATAATTCACTAACGTAATTATACCTGTATTAAGTGAACGATAAACAAAATTCGATGCCTCGCTATACTTCGTATATTGTTGACATATACCACCAGCTGTATCTGAAAATATTTTGCTATCCAGATTTCTGAATTCTTCATTTCTTTAATTATAAACGTATAAATGAATTCCTGCTTTCGATAAAATAAGAGATAAAACATTTATAAACACAAAATTTTCTCAATATTGGATGGGTTTAAAGCAATACAATATTAGTAAGAACTTACTGTGATTTGGGCTGGCCACCCAAGCAAGGCCTAAAGTACCGCCTACAAAATCGCGAAACGTGAATGCATAAGCTAAGCAAAAATCAGAATGATTTTTGCGAGAATTAAGGTTCAAATAATTCGATACATCGACATTTTCTTCACAAAACGGATTTTCTTGAGATATGCCTTTTGGTTTACCATCTTTGCAAGTGTTAGGAGTATAAAGCTAAAAAATAATGTAAAAATCTCCCGATTTGACAAAACTCTTATATCTAATAAAAAAAACAAAAATGAATGTAAAAGAAAAAATTATTTCCTAAAATTAGTGGCCATACAAAAAATAAAACAAACAAACCGAGATTCGTTGTATAACAAATGTAATGCCATTGATACCACCGAAGCTTGTACTTTCATAGATTTGATTAACTGCCTTGATGTGGTTGTAAAAAAGACTTGCAATTTCTTCCCGGGTCCTTCAAAAAAAAAAAATATTATTTCCCAAATTCATAAAGAAATTATATCAAATTGAGGTTTCATTACAGAAGAAATTTGCATTCAAACGTGCCTGACATCATCCATATTTCCTTCTTTTTCATAAACATGCTGATAAAGCTTCTGATCTGCTTGCAGGTAAACATAACATGCTCTAAAACTAGGAGGTATTGCAATAATTATTATTGTGCATTATTGATGAAGCACCAGTACAACATATTATCAATTAATCAAAAAAATTAAAATGAGGTGATGAAGTTTTTGCTAACCTGACTTTATAAATCTCCTTTCCATTAATTATTTTAGTTTGATTGGCAGCTCGTTTAGATCGTGATTCAAATATATACCTGAAATCTTCAAGGTTAAAATCCAGAGATAACTATAAATTGTTTGTTGATGAAAAACCCCATGAATTACCTTAAATTTTATCAATATTTTTAGCGAACTCAAATCAAACTTGATGTAGCAATGACTGATAAATAACCGTTCATCAAATGCACCGCCTCGATATGACTGCATATTTTCCTCATCCTCAACGATAACGCCATTTTGTATAATTTCCATCTTCTGCTGTATTGTGTGGTCTAACCCACAATCTTGATTGGTTTCCTTCGCTGAACGTTTCTTTCTTTGCTTCCAAAAATTAATTGAGCTATCTAAAAAATAAATGAAAAGCAACACAGGCTTTATGATCTCCATTCAACAGCATGCAGATCAGATCTTTCCAAACAAAATTGACTTCCATATTCACCTGACAACTTCATAATTTTTTATTTAAATTAGGCTGCTACAGAATGTATAGTGCTGCTGAAGTTTTACCAAAATTTCATATAATACTTTATTAAAAAAATATATATAAATAACAAGAGTGACGAGTAGAACACCCACCTACCTGAATAAATAATGGAATGGAAATGTTTTGGTCTATGTTTCCAATGTAAATACCGATCGATTTTATCTACAGTATAAGATTCCCCATTACTATAAATTATGTGTCCATCAAATATCCCATCACGAAATGAACCATATAACGTGGATTCTGGATCATCTGAAATAAATTTGGCATAATGAAAGAAAGACTAAAATGAAACAGAGAATGAATACATTACCTTCCATCGTGACTTCGCCCTCAATCACTTATTATTCTTTCCCAACACATTTTTTTATAATCTTTTTAAAATGCACTAATGCATCCAAAAATGCAGCTCTTTTAAAAAACAAAAGAAAGTAATGCTCACTTTTATCATGGCCATGCACCAAAAAATCTTCCATCGATACATGCTCGTCTTTCCCGTCGACATCAAAAATAAAATTATCGCTGAATACATTAGTACTATCGTCCAATGAATGAAGAATTAAGTGGAATGATCTGTAATATCATGAAATATATAATAAAGCTGAGAAAATTAAATACAATATATTGACGATCCAGTTAATCGATGAACAAAGATAGTCTCACATACCTATTATGTGAAGCGAACTGAAGACTAAGAGGTGCATACAAACCATTAGATGACCGTTTCCTCCGATCCATCAATGGCTCATAACTGAGTGTTTCATACCAATCTACGAACCTGCTTAAACCACCTACTGAAAATAAATAATACAGTATAGCTGGACTTGAAAAAGGCCGGTCTAATTGTATTCTAAATGTTACTATTTTTCCGTGGTTAAAAAGAAACTGAGTGCTTGAAGAGAAAACTCTTAAAATAAGTTGATACTGCAGCGTGACCTCTTTTCATTAAATGGGACAGATACATAACCATACACCAGTATACTAATGATGTTACAGTTGTTTATAAATTCAATGCAATATAATAATATACAATTATTTCAGGTATAAAGTAGATAATAAATGAAAAAAAATAATAATACAGAATCACTTACCGAGCAATATATTAGAGATGAATAAAAGTAAAGCAACGCACATGCTGTTGGGATAGGGAAAGATAAGAAGTACATACAGTTCAGCAATTTACAAGTACCACAATATAGCACCTAACCTGAAATAAACATGTGAACGATAATCGATGGCACTTTAAATAGAATAATTTTACATCATTTGTTAAAAGAACGAAAACAATCCCAAATGTGAGAAACTTGAATTTCATTTCAATTACTCATCCTTTTAGTTGACCCTTCAAATATCGTCCTACTACTTCTGCAATTCAACTTATCTATTGCTGTCAAAAATAACGTAACATTATTTGACAATGTTTAGATAGTGTAAGCATACTTTTCTGTTTTAAATTCAATGTCTCTTGTTCCTTTATCATCTATTATTTTTCAGTCTATGTTAATGATTTTCCTCGTCTTATTAATTACCTGAACAAAGAAGCAATATGCGTACCTTAATTTTTCTCTGCAAAGAAACTGAGCACATGGGCAAAAAAATTGTTCGTACAATACGAATATTCGACCTATTTTCCAGATGAATTTATTTCCAGATAATATCAAAGCCAAAAAACTAAACAAACATTTTACCTCTCATTCTTAACATTTAGAAATTTTGAAAAAAACCAAAATGTATCATGCCAAACAGTGCACAATGGCATCACAATTCATATAAAAATTCGAATGCATGCAAAACTGGTAGCAGCTGCCCCGTTAACTAACAGGAGGGAAAGCTGATAGTGGATATCGATCTAGGACACATATGTTTTTTCAATTCTCTGGTAACCACTGGATCAAGTAAACAAGTAAACAGGTATGACAAAAAATAAACAGGTAAAAAACCGCCAATATTTTAATTCCCTAAAATAAAATCAACAATGTTTATCCATCTGTTCTGTCCTCCTAATGTATTTATTACTATGAACTTCATGGCCAATCCCAATGGATTATCTACCCGACCTGACAATTCCACCTCCACTATTCGTCTCTTCATTACGCTACATTGATGGGAAAAGTTACAGCATATCGTCCTTGTCAACGTAACTTCACCCTCCGCTTGTCGCGTTTTGAAAATGAGATGTGTCTAATTTTGGCTTCTTTGTGCTTTGTCATTGAGTCATATCTTCGAGGTCTAGACTAGGCTCAGCCTGTTGAAATTAATGTTGATGTGACCATAGGTTCTTTCTATGATTGTGCCAGTGTTATGAAACATGGGGATTATGTGCGCCATATATTTGCATGTGTGATATGAAATATATAAATGTTTCTCTTTTAATTTCTCAAGTTTATGGCGACAAAACATAACTTTTTATGATTAGAACTATTGATAAATGCAGTGGTAGCCCATAATTTGGAGAGGATGAATAGATGAGATCAGAGAGTGTTAGGCTGTAATCGCTGCTCGTTAATTTTGTCAGCAACCCTTACATCTTAAATAAATAGATAACATGTGCGAGATGCTGTTTGCAAGATGTCAACCTATCTATTAAGTTAAGAAAGACCAAGCTCTCCATAGCAGCATCAAATGTTTCATTTTCAACTATAAAACAAATGTGGTTCTATGCTATGATCATTTGCTGCAAATTCCAGATCGTTCATAAAATACTTTTTCATATTTCAGTAGATTCCTGAGATATGAAGCCGTTTCCATGTTATTAGCTACGAAAGTCATTCTCTAAGTTTTTTGTCTCAATTCAAATAGTTATGCACACTTAAAAATAAATTCAAATATTATACGATTTACTCTCTGCGAAAACCTGAAAGTGTTTATAAGCGATTGTGGCGACAATATTTTGACTTAAATTTCATGCAAATATACGCTGTAATGATGTGTGGAAATAATTGTTTATTAACCTGACGCAAAGCGGTGTCCTACCATTCTCGGACTTCATAACAGTGATATTATGGCCAGAATAAATTTATGGTTTCAAGCGAAATAGTTGTTAATTTTTCAGTGGGAAACATAATTTTAAGTAGAATAGTGAGATCAATATATCGAAAAATCGATGTGCCAGCTGATGATCTCTACAGAAAGCAAAGGGTTGATGTTATTCATGAGCGTGCATTTTTGATTTGAGATTACTAGGAGATACAAATGGGAGTGCTGCTCATTACCTCTTCTGGGAGCTTTTCAGTAAATATCAATTAAATGAGTATTAGGTTATTTCATGGAGAAACTTTAATATTCATCAGATTAGTATAGTTCTGTGGTGATATGCTAAGAAATTCAACACATGGAAAATTGAAACATAAGTCACTGACTGATCAGTAAACATGCATTATATTACAATAACTTTCATTTCTATTCATTATGGATATGGATTTTATAGGAAATGAAGAAATTCCTAAAATTTTACCTTTTATTTAAGGCATAAAATATATAGGTTAAAGAATAGTGCTAAATCATTGTTTTGCTCTTTGCTATTTGTTGAGATTCTATCAAGCGTTGCTTACATTGCTTCAGTGAATGTAACCACTGAATTTTTATTTTTTTCTCTTTACAGTAAATGCTAAGAAGCTGAATGGGTACTCGGTTATCTGTATCATTAGAAGACCCAAAAGTCTCACCTCGAACGGATCGTCCTCCCACTTTTGACCCACTTTATGGATTTTCTAAAGGACGAAAACCGCGTGAGATGAAGGCAACGTGGGAGGAAATGGATCACTGGAAGCTGGAATTGGGCGATCGTGATTATTGTGCTCACTTACTAATTAATCTCAAAAAGTGTCAGGTTATCATGCTTTACAGAACATTTAGTTGACTGAAATGTGATTAGGATAATTCTAATTTTTACGAAATGGGAATTTAATGAATTTATATTAGATAAACATAAATGATCCTTCATTTCCTCTTCAGCCGTCTTTGAGAATTTATGGGAAATGAATAAAAGAGAAAATAAAAACATATTTAGAATTTAATCTTGGGTATTTGTGAATTACTTGCACTGCTACATTTTTTTTTCCTTCAGAAAATCCAGACTTAATTTTATGTGTTAAGAAAAAATATTTAAGATGATAGAAACTTGCCGTAAATGACCAATTTATTACAATTTTTGTAATAAAATACGCTGATAGTTATTGCAGTTTTTTAATACCCAACATTTTAGCGACAGTACGTTCCATTTTCGCATTATTACTGCATAGATCAATATCATGGATGGCAGAATTGTGAGTATGATGATCATATCTTGAGGATGAAAGAATTCGAGCGAGAAAGACGATTATTGAAACGAGCTTCCCGTAAAAAAGCTGCTCAGGAGAAGATGAGTAATATTTAAAAGGAAGTAGTAGTATAAATATTTTGTATTCTTTGTGTTTAGCATTTTATTGGTTTTTGTTTTTTTTTTTAATGTTGCATGTATAAATAGTATAGTAATAAAATCTTTTTTCAATTCTGTGGTCTTTTGACGTTGCACATTTTGTCATCCCAATAGTATTTAGAAGCTACGATTATTTGTTAATAGATATTATTGTTCGGATAAATTTTCGAAGGAAATATATAATAAATATAATAAATTTGGAATAAGAACACAAATTTATATATTTCATTCGGTACCCTGAGCATTAATTTGATGGAGTACTTTTTCAAAGTTTTAAATATTTTCTAAAAACAAGTTTGGACAGAGAGTATGTGGTAGAAATAGTTAATAAAATTAGTTATAGTCTTAAATTGATTCCGGAATTTTATTTTTGTAGCACTTCTAGTCACATGGAGCGGCAGAGAGTGGAGTATGTGCTTGGAATGCTTACGGATCCAGTCAAATTAAACAGAAAATTACTTCCATTGGTGGAAGAATGCGGAAAAATGTCAGAATTGAATGCTTTCGGATGGGCTTTGCTTGCAAAATTAGTTTATGCTTGTGATCAGGAGATGCTGAGAACGATTTCATCGAGAATTCAGGTGTTCGAATTTTTGTTCAATTTTCAGCATTTCATCTAATTTCATTTTTATATTTTATTTTGATATCCACTGATTGGACACAAGGAATTATTTATTGAGTACATAGTACAGAAAATTATTGTCAGATATTTTCTCCCTTTTTCTAATTGATTCGTTTTAGAAAAGGTTGATCGCTGCTGCTAAACAACCAATTAGTGTTCCTCTGTTGCACTTTATCCGTTCATTTCTTGTTCGTTTTCCGTGGTTGAAAGGTTTCAATGAACAAACTTTGGCTTATATTTGTTCACGTGCTGTGGATTTTAGTGTTGAAAATTGTTCCGAAGACATTACTAGGTAGATATTTCAGCTTATTTCGATCTATATAATTATAAATCATTTTTAATACGAGAATTTTGCATTTTGTGAGATGATTAGGATACTGAAATTCCCAAGTGCCAACTAAAATGGCAATTAGAAAAAAATCGAATTAAAACTTGTTAATGAAACTTCAGCTTAATCGTCTTCATTGCACAATATTTCGGTAAAAATTAGGTGTGCAGTACACTAACAGTCTTCATAGTGAACTTAATATCAACATTAAACTGAATTTTCAATCATTTATTTAAAATTTGGACATTGTTTCATCGCCTAAAGTTATGTTATTTATAGACTCACTTCCAATATATATGCATTGTGGGCAGGAACTAAGCATGATTACATCTTGATAAAGACACTGAAAGATATGTTAAACGATGTGACTGTTGAAGAAAAAAATGACAATGAGAAGGTACTATTTCGTTTTGAGACAGCTGTACAGCGATACCTTCCGCAATTGATTTCTGCAATATTTAACCTACATACAGAAGTGATGGAGAAATGTTCGCCAGGTATTACTTTAATGTTTTGTATAAAGTTGTGAAATGCAAAGTTGCATTTATTCGAAACTATTCGCGAGAATGGTTTGTTTCATGTTTGCTACATCATCAAATAAAATTATACGTGTTAGTGATTGAGGTTGTTATCAATTGTTTAGTATTTGAATTTGTTAGAGATTCGATTAGATATTTCGACAACTTAATTTGTTATTTATCATATATTGAATTACTAAACGTTGATAGAAACAGATTAAGTCAAAAATCTACTTGTATCAAATGCAACATAAAGATAATTTTTGTGTTTTTTGTATTTGCCCTGATTTTTAGGTGACAAAATTGCCATAAACGAATGGTTAGATATCGCGTGTGAATCAGCAGTTATTGTTGAAGTCGAAAAAAAAGATTCTATTTTTCGATGGTTAAGGACTTTTCTGTTTAAAGCTAGAAGTTGTGCACATCTTGCTGTACGACGAATTTCCTCATTTATCAGTGATTGTTATTATCCAAGTGAAGCTTATTATGAAGCAGTAAAAGAATATGTTCAATTGGGACCAAATCTGAGTATTAATGCTCTTTTCAGAATCCTTATTCGTTCTGCCAGGTGTCAGCTGAACTCACAGGCAAGCATATTAAGATATTCCAATGCGTTGTTTTACTTCAAACATTAAATAAAGTAATTTTAGAATTAGTCCGATCTTTATATTCTATGATATTGCCTTCATATAGTCATATTTTATTTCCAAAAGTTTTTTATTTCTGGTGAGGTGTTTATTTTATCATTTTCAATTTCAGGAATATGGAAAAGCATACGCTGAAGCGCTGGGCGCAATGCTGGAATTGAGACCCTATTTGTTGGATGTTCAGGATGTTATAGAGCTGCAGTATATAGTTTGTCAGGAAGCTTTCCAAAATCGAAACTGTAGACCGGCGCTCTCGTTGCTGAACTCATTGCTGGCTATGAATAATGAATTGGTACCATTGCCTGTCCAGGTTATTATTGGGAGAATTGACACATTACTCATTTTTGCCTTCATTGTCAATTTCATAAAATTATTGAATTCGTCACTCATTTTTAGATTGCACAAAGCATCTTCAGTGGCAGCGAAAATTGGTGCGATGAAGTACGCGTGGGCCGAGCGCTGTGTTCTTCCATTTCGCGACCGCGTATTCAAATAATCATTCCCCAAGAAAATTTGTTGAAGAAATTAAGTGATACTGTTATGAGTGATCAGCAGATACACTTCGAAGGTTTCCAGAATTCGACCAAGTTAACTATGCCAAAGAATTCGGAGGTACAATCCAGTAACACTGCAGTTAATAACGAACTTAATGATGATCGTATAGAAACTTATGAAAATATTGGAATAGAATCAGCTGAAAGTGCTGTTAGAAAGCGAGTATATCCATCATCAGAAGATACAAGTTTGAAACACATGCGAATTGGATCCGAATATTGCGAAGAAATACTTTCTACCAAGAGCGGAAGTTCACAATCCTCGAAAACATTAGAAATTACAGATGAGCAACAAATATCAAGCAAAATAGGATACACTTTAATTGAGCAAAAGGAATTACAAGATACTGCTGTTGCAAATGCTGCAGCAATGAAACTTAATTCAAATGCTGTGGTTACAGTTTTAGGTAAAGATGTGATTGATCGTGAGTTGACTATTCAGCAAATAATGGCTGATTTTGTGCCTATCTGGAGATAATAGATGAACAAAAAGAAGCGAAATTTTTTTTTTTTTTTTCTTTTGTTATGTTTTTTTAGTTTCTGATATTTTTCCCTTGGATTTTTTTGTCGTTTTGTTTTTTTTTTCTCTTAATTTGATTCTGTGGTTTTTTAAATTTTTTTTTCTTTTTTTAATATCATTCTTAAATCTATAATATATTACTATGCAGAATGTATTTGACCAGACCAGAATATATCTTGAAGGAAAAGATATAAGCAAGGAATAAGATTAAAACAATGAAAAATCCAAGGAAAATTGAAGTCAAATGAAAATGAATGGTTCTATAATGTTTGAATTCACTCGCTTTTTTTTCTTAATTATATTTGAATTTATGTGCTCAAATGCGTCTGCTTGAAATTCGTGCTACTTCGTTTATTTTTTTCAAGTCTCAACAATACATAATGATTATTGCATTGTAACTAATAAAAATATTTCTGTTCGTATTCTCTGACTTTTATTTTGGTGTACTACGAATATGTAAACATCAAGCATGAAATATTAATTGAGATGTGAATGTACATGATTGGTGAGCAAGTTTTATTGAAGCTTGTTTAATTGGTGCCTAGAAAGGATCTAATTCAAAGAAGCTGGATGGGATTAGGTCGTGTATTTCATTTTGGTCTTCTCTGCAATTGGTATGTTAACATGGTGACATGGTGTTCTTTGCATCTGCGTGCTGTTGATAGTTGGATAGAATGCAGGTAGGTGGGTGTTACTCTTCAGACATTTGCCCATTCTAATGATGATTAATTCAATTGTAACACTGTTACACTGTTGGAACATTCATCAACAGAACCATAACCAATCAGCTTATTTACTAGTTGTTCAGCTTGCAGGACATAACGTACGGAAGTGCTGGGGAATGACTTGTCAAATTTTGATTTTGAAGTCATAAATTTTTTTTTTTTGAAGTAACTCATGGTTGTAAATTGCTAATGAAATTGATTTTGTGAATTAGCTAGAAGGATAGAAGTGTGGGAACTTCAAGCAATTAATTCTTAATTCCAGAAGCAGCGTCTGCACCAATGAGAATTTTAATAACAGGAGCTGCTGGTTTTATTGGAAGCCATGTTACATTGGAGTTACTGGAAGCGGGATATGATGTTATCTGTGTTGATAATTTCTCGAATTCTTTGCAAGGTTCAGTTATCCACTACAACATGCATTGCTGTTAATGTCAGCGAAATGGGAGATAGCTTCAAGAAATTTCATCTAATCTAAGTAAAAAAGTTATGAAAAACTAGAGAAATTATGCGTGTATGCCAAATTTTATGGCAAAAATACTACTATACAAAGCTAATTCTGGAAATTTTACGTAACATAAATATTTCCAAAGTTCTAAAAAATAATTATGTAATGTCACATTTTTTAAAATTAACTTTGCATAGTATTTTTTTGCTTTAATCCTTTTATTAGTAAAGTTCTTTTCTGAAGACAGTGATGGGAATGCTGTCAGCTTAAAACGTGTCTCACAAATTATAAACAAAGAGGTGCCATTTATTTTTGCTGATTGTAGCAATGAAGAGCAACTGGAGAACGTTTTTAAAAAAGTTTGCTATTTTCTTTGATTTTGATTAACTATAACTCAATGACTAAAATAATTCCTAGCAAATATGTTCAATAAATCATTTTTCTAAGTGCAAAAATGGATGCAGAAATTGTTGCTTTTCATTTAATTTGCAGTATTCGATTAATGGTGTGATTCACTTAGCTGGTTGGAAGGCAGTTGGTGAATCGGTAAAAAGACCTCTTGATTATTATAGTAATAATCTTACTGCAACACTGGTCCTACTCAAGGTTTTATTTTTTGAATTCTCGCAACACATTTCGCATTGTATCTATGATTTGTACATTCTTCTTTTTTTTTTTATTTTATGTGTTGAATTAGTTTATATCTGAAATAATTTTTTCCCGAATATTCTACTTCCTTTCTTCTCTATTGATTTTGAATGCAAATTTAAAAAAATTAAAAAAAAAATATTTCGCAGATGTGTGGAAAATACAATGTCAAAAACTTTGTTTTCTCAAGTAGTGCAACTGTTTATGGATCACCGACAAATTTACCGATTAAAGAAACTGATCCTGTGGGATATAAGATTACTAATCCTTATGGTCATACTAAATACATGATCGAACAAATTTTGATGGATTTAGCTAATTCTGATAAGGTAAGAGATAACTGCAATTAACTCATAAAATTTTAAGAAAAAAAATTTTGCTTTGAGCATGAAATAAACTTTTATGACTATTTTACCTTACTGTATGAATTATTTTGTTTGAATTTTAGAGCTGGAATATAATCATCTTAAGATATTTTAATCCTGTGGGTGCTCATCCTAGTGGACTTATTGGTGAAGATCCAAAAGGAGTTCCGAACAATTTAATGCCGCACATGAGTCAAGTGGCCATTGGAAAACTACCAGTGTTGTACATATTTGGAACCGAATTTGATACTGCTGATGGTAATATGCCTTTCTATAATTTTTTTTCGAAAAAGAATAAAAGTTAGGAAACAAACAGTGAATAGATAGTAAAAGCTTTTACTTTTTATTTAAGAAATAGAATTCGTTCGTCAATTAAATTTTTTTTAGATTACCTGAATTTTTTTCTTTTTATTTTTGATTTTGGTTTTTACAAAAAGGATTTGAATTTTTATCTCTCCAGGAACTGGTATACGAGATTATATCCATATTGTGGACTTAGCTCGAGGGCATGTAGCGGCATTTGATTATCTTAATAAACAGCAAAACTTTGGTTGTGAGGTTTATAATCTTGGAACTGGAAAAGGGTATTCAGTTTTGGAAATGGTTGCTGCTTTTGAGAAAGCTACTGGGCGAAAAGTAAATTTACTATCCATCACTTAATTAATTAGAAGAATTCTCTCATCTTTTGCTCCATTTCTTCTATTTTCAGTTTTAAATTTTAAAATTGCAGGTAAAAACAGAAAACGGTCCTCCTAGACCAGGTGATATAGCCTGCATTTACTGTGATCCATTATTGGCCGCCCAGAAGCTCGGTTGGAAATGTAAGTATAGCCTTGAAGAGATGTGTCTTGATTTATGGAATTGGCAAGTAAAAAATCCAAATGGTTATATAATACAGTGATTATCAGCGAATTGATCAAAGTTTTTATAAATCAAAAAGATTCAAATTTTCGATGTGTTGTATAACACGAATTTTTTGAATGCATCATTCTGGTGGTGCAGTACAAAAAGCTGTTCAATTTCAGTTTCGATGTCAATTTTTTATCATCTTTGTTCAAAAACATATTATGTCTCTGCCTTTCCATGCGAAATATTGTGTTTGAAACCACATTGTTTCAATATTATTTTTATGCTTTTAAACAGTTACAATTCAAACATTGTGCTTTTTTTCCTTCTTTTGTTTTTATTATTGTATCTGAAACTATTTGAATTTTTAAATCCGATCCATAATTGTTATCGTTTCATTTTTATTCTCTGTCATTTTGTTTGATTTTATTGGTAATAATTCCAAATTTATTCCTTTATTTTGTTGTTTGTTCCGAAGCAAGGTTGAATTCTGCAAGATCTTTCTTAACGTTAAACCAATTTCATCACTTAATTAATTTTTGTTGGTGAAATCAAGTTCATTGTTATTTGTAATTTTGTAAATTGGTATAATTTTCGTGCTGATGTTACACATTTCTTGAGGTTAGTCAATGATAATAGAATAATATAAGAATTCAAAATGAAAAAAGGGTCAGAAGATAAATCTAAAAAGTGGATTGTGGGTCTTAGTAAGTGCATGGCAAATAAATTGCATTTTTCGAAATCTTGATTATTTTTGACGTGTTATTTTTAACTTTTTAATCTTCCCAAAATTGATTTAATCCCATCCAATAAAGGACAAGATATGCAGAAAGGTCTCAAATTTCACTATTCACTGAAGTGTCACTTATAACTTTTTGTCGCACGTTAACAATAAAACTTTATCTCGACTATTTTGATCCCTCGCCGATATTGGATTAATGCTACCTTTATTTAGTTCATTTAGTTTGTGGTCATTCATTGCCTTATTTTTTTTTTTTTTTTGGTAAGTTGAACTGAGTATTTGATGTTTCACATCATGAATTCTTTTCGAAGGCTGTATATTGTGCCGTTTTGATGATACAAATGTGAATGCTGTAAGACGTTTTTTAAGTTTGTTATCTTTGATTTACAACAACGGTTCAGTAATAATGAAGAAATGGTATCCTAAACTGTTTGTAAGAAGATGTAGGCGCTACTTTTGACCACAGTTGAGGACGTTTATCGGATAATTTTATACGAATACGTACATCTCACAGTTGCCAGATTGTTTTCAACTATCTAGATATTTTGTCTCGAAGCATTGCAGTTTCATATTGATATGATTATCATTGTCAGAAGTTCTTCCAGATCATGCTTCCTTATTCACCTTTATATTAGCAGTTTGATTAATTAGTATTTTCAAGGTTAAATCGCAATGATGTTGGCAGTGACTCAGTGATTGCTAAGGTTCAGTTTTTTAGCACTCCACTTTAAGATTCTGATTAAAAGTTTGTTTGAAATTGCTTGAGTGGTTATCTCTTTGCACTAACTTTTACTAATTTATGAATTCCTAAATCTAGTCGTTTTGCACGTCTCTTATGCATATATTGTCCTATTTGGAATATATTAATTAAACAGAGTAGAGTAATACAAAGTGGCGTCACGAAAATCATTGAACGTTGGTATTCTGGGACATGTCGACTGCGGGAAAACAACTTTGGCCAAGGCATTATCCGAAATGGGTTCAACTGCTGCATTCGATAAGCATGCCAAAGCTGCGAATCTTCGAGCTAATACAATCGATCTCGGCTATTCTACACTAACCATCAATGATACAATAATTGCTTTGATCGATTGTCCTGGACATGCGTCATTAATTAGGTTACATTCATCAATTTTATTTGAAATTCATAAATAAACATGTATAAAAATGCTTTTGAAAAGAGTACTTCATATTTATAGATGTGGAAAAGTATTGTTAGAAGCAGTTCTATTCGGAATTTTGCTGAGAGTAATGGTGATCTTTTTGAATATTTTCATTCTTCGCAGGTCGGTGCTTGCAGCTTCATCAGTTTTTGATATGGCGATTGTTGTGGTAAACAGCGGCAAAGGAATCGAGCAACAAACCGCTGAACATCTCCTCCTTGTATCGCTGTTATGTCCTGACCATATTATTATTGTCATTAACAAGGTTGATTATTAATTTATGTGGGGGTTTTGCGTATGTTTTATATTGTGTGCTTTTTTTTTTTTTTATTTTGGGTAGAATGAAGTATAAATTTACTTAAATTTGATTTATTCAATTAAAAATTAAGCACAGAAGGGAACAAATTGAATATTTAATTGAAAAAATCAAACAGTTCAATTGTTTTTAATTTCTGTGTCAGAAATCTTACTGATTTCAATCGTCAATAAAATATATTGAATAAGACAATTGTTTTTGGTTGCAATCTTTTACTATTTTAGATTGATTTAATAAGCGAAGAAGCATTGGAACAAATGATAAGACGCTGCAGGAAGGTAGCATCTACCTTAAAAATAAACTCAAATTTGCAAATTGTGCCAGTATCCTTAATGAAACATAAGGAGGTAGCGATAATAGCACTAATGAATGCTTTGCGTTTGGCTCTTTACACACCTCAGCGAATTTCTTCTGGCCATTTCGTGATGTTTGTTGATCATTGTTTCCCTGTTAAAGGCAAAGGCACAATAATGACAGGCACTGTTGTTGATGGAATATGCAAGTAAATTTTCTTTTAATTTAACATGTTGCAATCATTTGAAATGATTTTCTATTTTTTTAAATCCTGTTTGAATCCAGTTATTTATTACAATGAAACATTTTTTATGGGTTGATAGGCTGAGGTCATCAGGCTGAGATCATCATAGAAATTATGCGAAATAACAATCTCAAGAATTTCAAAAAAAAAATCATTTCGAAAGAAAGGATATTGCTATTCACAATTTATGAGAAAAAAAATAGAATATTTTACGAGCCATATTTCAGTGTTGGAATGGACGTAGAAATAGCAGCTTTACATGAAAAGCGTAAAATCAAAAGCATGCAACGTTGGAAAGAAGATGTACGTAGCGCAGAAATGGGAGATCGGACAGCTGTGTTATTCCACAATGTTTCTGCCAAAGATATCAACCGGACAGCTATATTTGAACCAGGAACATTGCATTGTGTGCAATTTTTGTTGGTCAGTGTGAATCGAATAGTGCATTTTCAAGGAATTCTTCATCAAAGTTCCAAATTACACATTTCAACTGGTTTCGATACTGTTACTGGACAGTGTCAGTTTTTGGCCTCACCAGGAGAAAAAGATGATTATGAAGTAGTTCAGGAACTAAATGAAACTGTGAAATTTGCAATAATTAGTCTAGAACGACCTGTATATACAAAAGAAGGTAGCTTTTATATTACATCCAGATTAGATTATCAAGGTAAAGGCTGTCGGTTTGTATTTCACGGCAAATTTTTAAAATTACTTGATAATGACAAGCAGATATGCCGATTTCGGCGGAAAAAAAAAATTGGGAGAGTTGAACGGATCGAAAATGAACGAAACATAATTTGCAATTCTCTATTCAAGAAAGAAACAAATGTTGACATTTATTATAACATGAATGTTTATCTTTCTACCGGTGAGGTAGGTCGCCTAGAATCTGCATTCGGGAAAAATGGAAAAGTTCGGGTATCATTTTCAGAGGACTTGGCGGAGAGTACAAAGACTTCTTGTAAGAATGGATTAGAAATACAAGTGACACTATATTTCAAAAAATTTCTAAATAGTGAAAAAATTGAATGTTGTTCACCAAATCCCACTGCCTTATAATTTTCAGTTTTTAAATTTGAAAATTTTTTGATTTTATTGTGACATACATGTTTGAAATTCTATTGTAATCACTTATGTTCACCAATGTTTTCATTATGGTTGATTACATCCATAAAAATTTGTCAAACAATATCTTTTATACATTATTTTCCGTGCATCAAAAATCGATATTTGAATAATCTTTCAAATCTCTGCTATCATGTAGATGTTTTTTTCGTGACATGTTTTATTTTCATATTGCTTTCTAGCGATTGAAATACTTGATTTTAACTTTTTATTTCTTGAATGTTGAGCAAAATCTCTCGAGTAATTTGAATACAGTGACTGTATCATAGAAGTGGGATTACGTTTAGTCCTTTTCAGGATGGATTGCATATTGAAAACTTCATTTCATTTTACGTCAATTCGACGAATTACAATTTTATGGAATTTTTTACCCTACAAAAGCAGCCATTCACTAAGTTCAAATTCAAGTGAGCTGCGTTATAAATCAGTGAACGATATGCGTACCAAAACGACAAATAAAAGGAGATCACATGTAGAAATCCTTGACGGAATGGCAGAATATGCAGTCAGTAATGAAGATGCTAAACTCTCCGAAAAGGGATATGTCGAGATTTGGAGAAAGGCAAAAAGAAACGAACAAAAGTGCACTACAAAAACATTGTCCGATATGCGGGAAGATATTGACAAATTAGCGAAAACATTATACAGATTAAGAGCGAATGAAAAAGAACGACGAGAAAAGCCACCACAAGTAGTTATTAAGCAGCAAGAATCTGAGGTAGAAGAAGAGCTTAAATTGAGTACATATGTAGATGGTTCTGTTGAACGTCTTTCATTCACCGTCCGTACTCCCGATCGGCGAGTTCTTCTTAAAAAGTTCACTGGCATTACTGTTTCTAGGTTTGCTTTCCATTCATTTAAATGTAGTGTATTATTTTCTTCTTCATTTATTTCTAGACAAAGAGTTCAGTGAATTCACTCAGATATACCGCATAAGGCATTCATGTTTCAAGTTTTAATAGTTGAATTTGCAGAAGCAGTTATTGACCAGCAAAATTTTTTTTAGATTTGTAGAAGCTGTTTAATCACTTATCTTTTCTTTAGTTCTGTTATTTGTTCCTGGAAATTTATATTTTCCCAAATAGTTTTTCAATTTTTGCTGCAAAAATATAAGCAATTTCTGCTACAAAAATATAAGTGTAAATGCATTTCATGCATTTTGTTGCAGGGCTATTTTGGAAATGTTGCGGAATCGAAAAGTGCGTATTAATGAAATTGTCACTTATGATTTTGCAATTGTCGTAAGTCTTCAAAAAATTTCCTTAATTGCTGTAATAAAATATGAGATTCATACATGCATCAAAAACAAAAAACATTTTGTTTTTGAATTTGAATGAAAATACCACTGAAAAGATGTATTTAACTCATTGATTTTATTTCTTCCTTCTGAAAGATTATAGTTGACAAATTATTTCGGGATAAAAGCGAAAGATTTATTTTATATCAAAAAAGCATATTTTTCTGCATAGTCTTTATTTGTTAATGTGTCCTCACTTATTAATTTTTGTGAGATTTTAGGTCTTAAAATCTTAATATCTGAAAATTCATAAATTGGAAAATAGTAGAGTATTGTACATTGTAAAATTATTGTTAATTTTTGAAAAGGATTTTGAAATATTTTTTATTTCAGTGTAAGCCGATGGATACGTTAGATATTTGGAAAGAAGAACTGGAAGAGAATCCAGCATTTGCTCGAATAGATCGTTTTCAAATCCTTCATATTTTACCTTCTTCTTGTCATCAGTATTTTACTGTGCATGCCATAGCTCTAAGGGATTTTGTGATCGAGAACTGGTTTCCATGGGAATTACAAAATATATAAATCGGCAGGCTAATTAAGTTTGGCTTACTTACATTTTGTAATATTCTTTATTTCACTTGTTTTATTCGCTCTAAAAATATTGTTACTGCTGTAATGGGGATTTTTTAAATTTAATCAATTTGTTTAAGACTTGAAAATATCGACATTAAAAATGAGTTTAGAAAGGGTTGTATGGAACAGCTTTGTTTCTTGGACTAGAAATCTTTAGACTTAATTCAACAAATAGCATAGCTTCTCCTAATATCTTCTCATTAACTAACTAAATATTATTAGACAATTATTTGTCGTTTTCTCTAACAATCCTTATAAAGACTAATAAGTGAAAACTTATGTTTGGAAAGCTTCCTGTATTATGAGTTCTTCGACTTTGCAGGTGGTTTTCAATAAAGATTTATGTACTTGTTGGAATATATTTTGTTGTGAAGATATGTGGACTTTCGATTTTTTTGTCTTTCTTTGCGATCCAATGAATTGCTAAGACATTTTTTTTTTTTTTGCTATTCCAAAAAAAAAAAGTTACCACTTATTTTGGAGTAAACATCGTGATTATTCATTGGCTGGAAATTAAGAAGATGAAGTCAAAATTTTGTTATAAATATTGTAATACAATAATATTTTGGAATTGAAAAAGTAAGAGCGATGTTAGTTAGATAGGCTTTCCCTCATCTCGTCGTAAAAAAAGGAATTAGAAACAAGCGGCATCACTTATTTCAACATCTTATGATTTATTATTTCAAGATTTAATTTTGAACGATGAACTTTCATCATTCCGAGAAATACTAATCTCCTTCCGATTTTTTGTTATAAAATCCTTACTGGGTTATTTTCTATTATTTCTTCATTATTTTGATGAATTTCTCTAATTTTTTCTTTTTTTATTTCTCGGCCAAAAGTTATAGCCAAAAAAAGTGTTATTGATAATGATATTGACTTTTGGAGCTAAAATACAGTTATATTTGGACATTAGTCTATGTAACTTATGGCGTCTAAACATACTTGAAGCACTTTATGCAAATTTTTAAGTTAGAACAATTGAAACTATTATGAGTAATTGGGATTTTTGCTTTATAATCCCTCTCAATTAATTTTCTTATTTGAAGTTTTTAGCTTCAATTTGTAACAATACTATTTGGAACCATTATTCAGATCAATTATTGGCTTTATTCTAACTTAAATCAATTTCTAATTAGTCTTTGATTGCTAAAAAAGATAGATTAATGTATGACTAATGAAGATGCAGTTAGAATCTCAAGCTACTGAAGTTGTTCGATATTACGAAAAAGTTACAAAAAGACTTTCCCTGCTGGCATTTCCAAGTATCGATGTACGTGTATGAACATTTATGTATTTTGGATCTGTTTGTGAAGTTTTTAAATCGAATTTCTTCGAGGATACTGATTGAATGAAAATTAAAAATTAAGTGAGAGGAAGAAGTTCATATTGTTTTATAATTTTTATTCTGTTTTGCGATAATAATGATAATTAAGGGAAAATAAACATTGGATTTCTCGAAGCTCGAAAATTCCTCAAGATGCAGAAGATATCGGCGAAAGTCGAAAAATTTAATTAGTTTGTATAGGAAAAGTTAAATAATGGAAAACTTGGAGAATCCAAAGGATGCAATTATTGCAAACAAGGAATGTCAAAAGATTAAGTAGCGGAAGATGTTGGCAAAGCCTAAGGATGAACATGTTTATTGCCATCGATCTACAGATAAACAAAGGAAAATTCACCAATCATGAACTGACACACTGGAGTTCAAGTAAGTTTATCTCAAAGGTAAGGAATCTCAAACGATTCAAAAGATCAGGATTTTGAAGCGAATGTCAGTTCAGTTACAATTCAATTGTAAGAACAATTCGATGGTAGCGGAAACGACAGTTCAACAATGCGAGCGATAGTTCGGCAAGAACAACAGCAATTATGGAACAAAAAGAGAACGACAGTTACAAAGGTGAGACATGATATCGTAGTAATACTTAGAGACCGTTTAGTACCTTTTGATACTGTAGTATTTAGTACCTTTTGTATCCTTTCATACCATTTAATCCCTAATTGTACAAGTGCGATACTGTGTACAATATCATATCAACCAATGAAGGCTTTTGTTGATTTAGCGGAAGCAGAAAAAGGAACTGTAAACAATCTCCAAACTGTAAACAGACTAGAGGATCTTTTCCACAAATACAGTGATTTCCCGACAGAAGAGTGAACTTTCAGAAACTTGGAAAATTTTTTTTTTCTTTTGTTGAAGTGATCCATTTAGCTCATTTTTTTTTTATTGGGCAATTTGATTTCACTTGTTTGCAAAAAAAGATGGGCAAAAAAATGGACTATTTTCTTTTTGAAAGCATATTTTCATTCCGGAGTAATTTCTAAACTTTCCTAAAATCCATTCCCAAGAAAACACTGAAAATAAAAGTTTTAAAATTCAAAAATCAGACAGAATATCTTTTATGCTGTTAGTTACAATACCAGACGAAATCCATTACAGAATGATGTCACTTCTGTAAATATCCATAATGCTCATATTATGAGAATAATAAGGATTAATTTTCAGTTTATTGCTTATTTGTTTGATTATTTCATATCTGTAGATGAAGGAAGTTGCATTACAGAGAACATATGGGCAAATCGGTGTTAACTAAATAAAAATTAATTAGGTTACAAAAGTAAAAATTCCAGTTCCAGCGATACATTTAATAAAACTGTCTGCTCAAACACAGATGATTTGTTCCTCGTCAATTACATTTGTAAAGTAAGTAGAAGATATTAGTTATTCAGAGAAACGAAAAATGCTCTCTCATTTATTCTTGAAAAATTGTTGAATAAAGAAAGGAGAATTGTGAAATACTATTCAGAGAAAGTAATCTCAATTAAAGCAATTGTGCTATATAAAATCTGTTGAACGCATGGTTGAGATTTGGAACTGTAAAAGTCATTTAATCTAATTACAGATAGAATTTGATGAAAAAAGATTAATGAGAATGAAAGAAGAAAAAGTGGTATAAACACAAATCAAAGAACAGAAATTATTGACGAAAGGAATCAAAATCCAAGAATTTGCGTGTTGCAAAAGAAATGAGAAAAATGGAAAAAAAAAGATGAGAAAAAATAAA
Organism: Onchocerca flexuosa; assembly: GCA_002249935.1. Classification (NCBI taxonomy): domain Eukaryota; kingdom Metazoa; phylum Nematoda; class Chromadorea; order Rhabditida; family Onchocercidae; genus Onchocerca; species Onchocerca flexuosa. Next base: position 3,535,011 of record KZ269977.1, on the reverse strand, counting down.
ACTCCATTTTTCATAAAGTTTCACATGCTTCACAACTTTCTTCTAAATGGATAGTTATCTCACTATTGAATGCTTTAAAAAATTCGTTTTCTGAACTTTTTTATTCCTATGCAAAATAACATTTTCGATCATTGATTTCTTTCCACTGTCCAAACTCGAACCTTTGCTATTTTATATAGCTTAGATTCTCCTGATAGAATGGAAAAAATTGTATTTAGAAAATACTTTAGATTGTTATGTATCAATCCATGCCCAATTATCGATATGGTTAAAGAAGAAAAGGGGAAAACGAGAAAAAATTGAGGAATTTTTTTAAAAGAGAAGAAAGAACTATATAATTTTTCGATGTTTCGCCACCTTTTTTTTTCTTTCTTTTTCAATATATTGTTGGCAGATCCTATATATTGATTGTATTTGGGAATTTCAAAATAACTCGTGAAGTTCGGAAGGAACCTTATGAATTATAAAAAGTAATGGATAGGGCGGATTTGTAAAGCTAAAAATGCATTAAAAATATGAGATATTATTAAGATTTTACTCTTACCAAGAATTCTTCCATATAAGCCTATATATATGAGAGATACTGGTACCACTTAAATTGATAAATCAATAATTTATTTTCATCGTACCAATTTAGAACTTTTCAGTTAAAAATTTAAACATCAAGTTAGGTCAAATAATTCATCGTGTGCTGAATTTTGCTTATTTACTCCATTGTTAGTCTTCTTTAAATATTATATTTTAAAATTCATATTATGAGATTGAAATTTGTTATTGAAATATTTGAAACATAGGTATCTCTTTCAATGAGCTCATTTCAAAGAGATAAAGAATGCTTTCATTTCTTCTGTATTTTTTGGAATTCCACATCTCTTTTTAATGCTTTTGCATTACTGAGTTGATAGAACATCCATATTTTGGAATTGTTTCATGTCTCAAATCGATCAACCATTGAACAATTTACACTTATTGATGAATGGAGTTCATTGGTCCTCTTCAAATTTCAAAACTTCATTTCCATTTAAGCACTTAAGCATAAAAGTCAATGATGGTTTGGTGATCTGAATTATAATAGTATAAAGCTCGTTTCTTCATTGCATTTCATATAAATGATCCAGGATTCAATGGTTTCGATGAACGACATCAAAACTGAATCTTTGCATGCAGATTCAGAAATGTATTCTCAATACTTTGATCGATATTTCATGATTGATGAGTGAACCCTGTTTATTAATCATTTAATATAATTGGTGCTAATTTTCAGCGAACAATTTCACCGATTTTACTTTGTATACTACAGAAATATACTTTGAATGTTAATTTAAATATCATGTAGGAAGTACAGCGTAGTAACCTAATTTCAGAATAAAAAGCATCAAAATTAAAGAGGTCAATGAAGACTCTTCTAAAATTTAAAGAAAGTTCTCATCTAAATTCATTGCCTTGATTTCCGATCTGTTCTGAGCGTTATTTAATTTGAAGAAGATTATATTTCTCTAAATCAAGCATTTTTTTATGTAACATTTCCCGAATTACAATCATTCATGGATGAGATATGAAAAATCTCAATTGTTATGCTGTTCTAAATATATTTCATTTTAAATATAGCTTTTTACTTCTCCTACAGTTCTGTAGTCTTTCTTTACAATTTGAATAAAGCGTTAAAACAACAAAAGCGAAGAGAATCTGTCACTGAATAGCTCTCATTTTAAGTTTTACTATGCACCTATGAAGGTGAATCGCGTCTCGGATAATCTGCTTATATTTAATCTGAAAAGAAAAACAATTCATTGAAAATAAACAGACCTGCATTATCAACAAAAAAGGAGAAAATGTGATTTTCGTCCAAACAACTGTAAAAATCACAAAAGTTATTCTGATTTCTGAATCCTCATAACTTAGTGATAGTAATGTCTTATAGTATTAATGCCAGGAAGTATAAAATATAAGAAAAATTCTTCGATCTTAAAAAATACTTTGAAAACTTGATAAAACAGATTAAAACTGATGAGGCTATACATTAATCAATGATTCAATGATTCGTTCCTTTGGCAGTAAGATTTCAGATCAAGATAGCTGAAGCAATCAATCATTATAATCTGAAGTACTGTATGTTCAAATCACACCTCTCTGACATGAATTCTGAACGTAAAAAGAACGAAAATGCGGGCAGATCAATTAGTTCGATTAAGAGAAAGACCGCTTGCTTATACAAGCTTAATGCAGCAGCATATTGGGAAGAACTGCATGTAACTTGGTTGATAACGAACTGATAATCTGCAATCAGTATCAGAGTTAAGCCCGTAATAGATTTATATCATATCTTGATGATGCAATGATAACGCTCTCACAACTCTCATTGACAAAACTCGCATGTAATCTTGCCTAAGCCGTGAAACATTGACAGGAAATGGCCGGTCGGTTATTTCCGATTTCCCGCTCAGTATAGGGAGTAGACGAAAATGGAAGCTGGGTGCTGAGGAGTCTCGGGGGTTCTGGTGGTTGGAAGAGGCGAGACTGAGGTAGGATGCGGAACAATGTCAGGGATTCGGTGCTTCCAATTATCGATTTATAGAAATTTGTCCAACCACACTTATTTGTTGCGCATCTTCCCGCTCGGACCATTCAAACCATTGGTTTGATGATCTGTTGCGATCGCGAGTTGACCCCTCACGCAGTTCGCGTAGTCGTAGTGATGTCACTGCGGAATGGATTAGGCTTGGCGACGCTGAATAGAAGCTTATAGCAAAATCTACTTAAGATTGGATGGCTACAAGTGATTTGTTTCGGAAAAATTTGTTTTTGAATAATGGTATGCAGTGACCAGTTGTGGGAAGATCTTTGGCAGGATGAGTGGTATCATTAGATTCACTATGGTTACTTTAATCATTATGCTTGATTCATGCGTGCAATGAGAGATTATAGTCCAAAACTTTCGTAATTGTTGCTGATTTTTTGACTGAACCATAGAAAATACAAAAAAGCACTTCAGGAGTCAACTTTAGGTATATAGTTTTTTGAAATTTTTTTTTTTTGTATACTTGACGCTGCATTATAATCTCAGTGTTTAGCTAGTCGTGTTCGAAATCATTTTTGAATTTAATATTATTTCTAGTATGTATTTTGCCATTCCATGCCTTTGTAAAGTTCTTATTATTTTCTTTTTTCTCTTTCTTTCCCTAAAAATCTATTTGTCAGTATATTTGTTGAATGTTGTGTCTCAGAGATATTTATCATATTGAATGTGGTGTTTCGCGTGTCTTCATGATGTTTCGCTGAATTTTTTCTATTGAAGTGTTATTGGTAATACTTTATCTACTCAAACCACAAATAACTATTCCATTTAGCAAAGAAATTATTCATTTAAAAGAACGATCAGATGGCTGATGCAGGATTTTATCGCGGAACAAGTAGCGAGCAGGATAGTCGATTCACTGATAAGGAACGCAAATTACTGAAACAAATGCGGTTTGAAGAAGCACTCGACGAGAAGGTATTATTAATATTTTTCCCCGAGATGAAGTAGTGTACGTACATTACAAATCAACTAAACAGTCATGTCTTTTTGTGTTAATGCGTTATTATACGAGTTTGCATGCATGTTGAACTTTTCACAAAATATTATTTCTTTATTGATTGTTTAGTTAATGTTAAATGATTGTTTTTTAAATATAAACCGAAAATAATCGTTTTTGTCGAAGCGCTGTTTCCTTATTTTTGTCAACATAAAATTGTCCAATTTTTTTTTTTACAACTTATAGGGTAGGGATAGAGAGGATGCATTGATAGTTGGATACAATCAGTTTAAGGGTTTTAAATGATATTTTCGAGAAGAGTTATGGAAGGGATTAAAGAAATGAAACAGCTGACATGATATAGTTTTTTATATAGGCCTTGATATTCATTTGTAAACTAACTGTTATGTTTTGAAGAGATCGTGAGTGAGTTTGTGAGGTTAAGATCTGCATGGATCGAGTGAATCTGGATGTGCTCAAACCGTGGATTACTGCCAAGTTGAATGATATTCTGGGCTTAGAAGACGATGTTGTCATTGAATATGTATTCAGTCAACTAGAGGAGAAATCGTTGAATCCGAAAGTGATGCAAATCAATTTAACTGGTTTTCTCAATGCTCGACGAGCACGGGAATTTATGGGTATCGTTTCATCATTTGCCCTAGATTTTCTGAAGTATGATTGCTTTACTTTTGCTATAAAGTTAGTGATTATCTCATGAATTTGCTCGCGTTTTAAAATTGGTAGCACACCAAAGAATTTAAAATATTAAAAAATCTCTTTAATCAATCCGTGTTTAAGATATCATGATTAAGCAAATATGCTTATTATGATTGGTTTTGAAATTAATAATTTTACATGGAAATTCTTTTTAAATTGATGCAGTCACGCTATCTCATTATAGGTGAATTGTGGAGTATGTTAATTGAAGCACAAAATAGCGAAGATGGCATTCCAGCATCACTAGTAGAAAAGAAGATGAAGGAAATACAAGAAAAAGTATTTAATTTTCTACTGAATTATATTTACATCGAATATTACATCTGGTTTTCGAATTAACAGTTTTTTTTTTTTTTTTTTTTTTTTTTTTTATATTTAGAATAGCTTCACTTAACATTTTTAATGTTTAATTTTTCGGATTTACTCATTTTTCCCTGCAAATACATTATTTTCAAAAATCTATTTCGTGATTTTCGAAGCAATTAGGAGAATTTTGTTAGAAGAGAATCAAGGTGATTCTGTTTTGTCGATCCTTATGGATCGGAATAGAAAGGATATAGTTATTTCATCATTTTGATAGTCCTTTATATTTCAAAATTCAAGTTTTTTTCTGACATTTTGAAAATTTTCAGGCAAAAAATATTACTATTTCGTCTTCTAACGGTGCGGCTGCTGAAGTTGCTGGATCAGATTGGAAGAATCGATACGATTCATTGACTGGTGGACGATACGGTAATCGAGAGAGCAAAGCTGTCGCTGAGGGTGAACGAGGCAGAAAGGATGATGAGCGACATAAAAGCCATCGAGAAATCAATCGAGATCGAGAAAGTGATAAAAGCAGAGAAAGCGGTCATATCAAAGAAGATGATAGTATGATTTGACTTGGTTTTGCTCTAGTTAGCTCAAATTTCAAATTATTGCCAAATGTGCGGTAAAACGCAGCTCAAAGCAAACGTCGTTATGTTTTCAAATTGCTTATTCAACTGGGATTATAGTTTTCCAAAGTCTCTTTTCTGCAATTGCTCTGCCATGGTTAGAGTATATTGATTTGCAATGTAGTTTTATAGTATTAGATTAAGCAATGTTAATTTTGCCCATAGATAGATTTCTCTGATCCTAAATAAGTATGATTGCCGATTTCCTGCAACGAGTGATTTTAATTTTAAATTTATTCAATCTTATTTAGATCAAAAAACCTAGACTTTTTTTTGAAAAAAGTTATTTTATAAAAAAGACTTTTTTTTTTTCATTTTTTTCCACAATTATTTTATAGTTATTTTTTAGGATTCTTTTCATATGAATTTAAATTTAGTTTAAACTATTTGTAGGAATTGAGAGAAAGCGTGGTGAGGAAAAACAGTTCAAGGATGAAAAGCTAAGATCACACAGTCGTTCCCCTACACGTCGACATTTTCATGATGAAAGAATGGAAAGGAAAAAGGAACGTTATCGTTCTCCGAACAGGTATGCTATCGGAATCAATTCATTATTAAATGTGGAATTAAATAGTATCAAATTAATTTCTTTGTGATATTTCTCAAATATAATTGCAAAAATCAAATCAAAAATAAACTTGGAAGTAAATTGAACAGCAGGATTACTATTTAGTAGAATAAGTATTACAATGATGTACGGGAAATATGCTTTTTGAGAATATAGAAAATAATAATGCTTCTGAGCAATTTGTGAGCGAATTGTTGTCCGATCTTATTTTTGATTTAGGTAAACTTTTTCAAGCAAAATTTCAAAATGTTTGAAGCTTCAGATCTCCACCGCGCCGAAAATTTACAGAACGAAAGGAAGAGACTAGAAGACGAAGTCGAAGTAATGAACGTCGCAAAAGGTGAGGGGTTGCTTAATGCTTATAATTTGCTACTTTGTTTGTACTTCGGTATTTTATTCATTTGTTCATTTTCGAACTTATTTTAACCGAATGAAATATTAAGTATTCTCGATATTTCTATTTTTACGGAAAGGGGAGGTTAACAGATATATAAAAAGTATGAAAAATTATATTTTTCATTTCAAAAGATTGGTTAGAAACATCTAACTTAATTTTCACTTAAACTGCACAGTTATTTAGGTGACAATCTCAAAATTTTCGATTGTAATGTAAAGCTTCATGAATTAAACTTTGGATCGGAATACTGACATTCTGATCTCTGAAACTGAAATTTATACGAAATACTTCTAATGTAATAATTACTGAACATTAAGGTTGCAATATAAACATGGTAATCATTCGTAAGTGAAATTTTTATCTCTTTATTAGTTAGTACTTTTACTTAGTTCACTATTTTTAGAAAACGATCAGCATCAACGGATTTCGTGGACGGAAAGCAAAAGTGCGTTTCCCATAGTTCCGCTTTTCATATGTCTTTTTTTATTCTCATCTCTCTTTATTTCTTCCTTACGTTTTGCTAGTTCCAGAAAAAAGAAGAAGAAGCATTCAAAGAAGCATGCCAGTGATTCGGATTCAGAACGAGCAAAGAGAAGGAAGAAACATAAAAAAGAAAAGAAGCGTAAAAAGCACAACAGTTCGGATTCTGATTAAAAAGTTTCGATAATTTCCAAGAGCAGTGTACTTGATCTTCTGATTATTTTGTTTTAATTTTCTTGATTTGTTTTCTAACGATATTTATTGTGATAAAAATCTCACTTATAAAATATAGTAAGTCATTTTAAATTTAACAAAACTTCAACAGTTATATATCACTCTTCGTTACCAGTATTTTAATAATATAAATAACACATAATGGAATGGGCATTCATTGCTTGTATAACTTCTTGCTAGGTATATTTAGTGACTAAATTTATTTTGCAAACAAAATTTATTTTACAATTTATTTTATTTACGAAATTTATTTTACGAAATTTATTTCACTAAATTTATTTTGCAAACTTATTTTACAAACGTTATTTTTGTAAAAGCACACGTTCTCTAGGGATAAGCTAAATGCACTAAATGCTTCAGTTTTCAATAGTACTATTTTCTATAGCATCAAGATCAAGTTTATTTTTCCACTGTTTTGAATTCTGTGGAAAAACAACGGCGTCTTAATCCATACAATGCAGAATACTATCACAATAAGATGGTTCAGTCAATTGAAACTCTCGCATCTCGAACTTCGGATGGCACGATGACCTCTATGCTCGGTAGATCTTCTTCAGTTAACTTTACTTGACAACCAAGACGAGAAAAATCCGTTGCTTCAGGTGCCAAATCCAATAAATCGAGCTCATCTTCTACTGGCGAAGGCAACCTATAAAGAATGAGTTAAACACTAGATTAGAAAGCCTTATCACTCAAATACATTAACTATTTATCAATGAATCTTAGTCAAAAAGAATTGAATTTACATTAAAATTAAAAATGAGACTAGAAAAATTGTTGAACTTGGGAGATTTCTACAATAGATAATGGATAACAATTTTCTCCTGTTGATATATTAAAATCCCTTCAGCAAAACTCCATAGTCGAAATAAACGTTATAACCTTTTATAATGGTTTGGTTCGAGGATAACATGACACGTACAGCAGGCTAAAGTACCTTCGCATGCTCCATAACCATCAATAGGCAGGTCGGCATCAACGACTACATCATACAACGATTGGCCTATTTTACCCATAGCTTCCAAAGTTTCACCTCTATTCTTAAAGCGAATTTTCACATCTCTGCAAAATTTAAAGTTGAATCAAATTTGGAACTTAATTGTATGACATACGCATATATCAAATTATTAGATGAATTTAAATTAAGGCGAAAACTAAAGATTCGAGACTTGTCTACATTTATGACTTACTATCGAACTTCTTTATCATAATCTACGTCATTGTAGAACTTCTTTCATACTTTAGGACAATAAACTTACGGGACACCTGCTGTTAAACCCCTCCACAATATGGACTGCGGGCAAACGGCCAATCGAATACAATACCGCAGAACCGTCATCATCTAAAAGAACTAAAGTTGATTTTGTCAAATTTTTGTACCTACAACATCGCAAACCGATATGAAGTAGATACTTTGGAAAGTAATTGATTTCATTGAAAACTTTTCAATCACTTTAAATATTTTGAAAAATAAGGGTTTGAAGCTTAAGTTCGATGCAATTCCGACCTTAAATGCAAGATTTTCCATTAATAAAATAATTGATTCTTTGCTATGACAAATAATGGAATGGTATTTTGAACAAAAAATGAACTGTGAATTCTGTGAATAGAAAGTAAAAAATGCTCTAAAGCATCTGAAGTATGATTTAATAAGGATACGCTATGCCAACTCTCAGTAACACAAGAAGCGGATGTAACAAGAGCTCCAAACTTCTGATGATGTTGATAGTGGTGTTCCATTATAAATTTTACTTTAAGATGACACACTGAAACCGACATCTTGGAATTGTGCTTCTCTATGACATCATAACATAACAGATAAATAAGAGAAAAAAATTCAAAAAAACTGCGAATTGCTTTATCAATGAAAATTAGACGAAATGCAGTATACAATAAATAGATTCACGATGAACTCTGTTATATTAAAACTGATCATTTTCGAAAACTTTTCCTTGGGATCAAGCGATAGAAATAACATAGTCTCAAAAGCGAATGAAAGCGAACGTTGTAAAAACAAACCTTACTAAATAAAATCATGCTGTTCAATTCATTTTCTTCTATATTCCCGTGTAAATTTGAAGCAGTTATTCTAGTATGGTAACAAACAATGAGATAAAAGTAAATAATAATCAAAAGATGGGAAAAGTTTTTAGAATTAAATTCTGAAACAGAAAAGATTCTTATAAAATGTCTTTGCACGACAAGAGTAATGGAAATGAAATGTCAGATGATTAACGGCAATGAAAATGAAATCTCAAACCAAAACATACTGAATTTGCAAATAAGATCAAAAAAACAGATAATAATTTCGCTACTTATAAGTATCAAATTACGGAGCCAAAAAAAAAAAAAAAAAAAAACATGTAAAGCGAAGCGCAAACATTTAATCATAACGAAAAATATCAGTTTTACAGTACCATCTATCGTCACAGCTTCTATTAAAAAGAACATTTTAAAGTGACATCTCAAGAACCTAATAAATTAAAGACCTTAAAAAGATTTGTAGAACTGTTACAAAGTCAACAATAAATAAATATTTTGACATATGCAAAATCATTAAAAATGGTTTTATGTTTCTCTAGCATTATGTTGAGAAGTACTTAGGCTTATGAAATAAACTATATACTGAACACAAAATATTGTCCATAATCAAGTAAGATCGTAAATAAAAGCAGCTTAGGCTCATACATTTTCCCATTATAATTAGATTATGTATGATAGTGGATAAAATTAGTATTAATAGTACTTATTACTCTGAGGTTCATTTATGCTTTCTTTTACTTTTAAACAGGAAAAAACTATCCAAGATAAAAATAATCTTTTCCTTGGATTATTTTATAAGTTCTTAATATCCTTCTGCTTACTTTTTTGCAATCAAGAAAGTCCACTTTCAACACAGAGTAATAAGATTATATGTAATAGTAGGTTTATATTAATGGATAATTAAAAGTATAACCAGAACAAAGAATACGATGCTCTATTCACATGTGAAAATCCATCTCAGATAACTGGGACAGCAATAAGACTCTCACTGGCCTTGGTACAAAATACTCATAACGTCCATAGTTGAGTTTTCTTACAACAATACCGCAAAAAGTTGTTATCTTTAAAGGTTCTCATTGCCTCATGATCTGAAAAACCAATCTTTTTATAATTTCTTTCACCATTCTTACTCTTGAAGTATTAAAATTTTTACCTTGATAAGAAATTGAAGGTCTCCGGGTGAAAATTTTAATGTAAAAATCTTCATAGAATATTGCAAAAATTTTTAATGAAGAATTAAAAACGTAAAAATAAAGATGTTTTCACGGTATCAACACATTTTCACGTCTTCGATATTTCAGTATTTTGTAATAAATATATAAATTTCGAAAAAAAAAAAACGAAATAACTCACTCACAAAACTTTTTCCAACTTTATCAGCACGTCAAATCATAAATTTTCCCCACTTTGAAAGAACCAATTCTTCAAACATGGATAATCGTATGTTCCATATCATTTCTTCCACTAAATCTAAAGAGGCACAGTCTGGATGATAACGATAAATGATCAAGATTTCTGAATCTGTAAAAAATAATCTAAAAAAATAATTCCATATGTTATTACAAAAAAAAAAAAAAAAAATTGAAGTTGGACTTTAGAATGCACAGAGTTGAATGCCAAGTCATACAGGCTGATGAGAATTATGTTTTAAAAATATCTATAGTGCACAAAGTTTCTTCGTAAAAAGTGATTAACCTTTATGGAAATATTAACCTTTATGAGATCTGCATCAGTTTTCAAAGCGTCATAGAAAAAGCTTTCAGATAATCCACTGATTCTGTCTCGTGAAAATCTCCAACTTTATCATATAGCTTTTTTGACATACATCAGGTAGGATCAATGGTTGAAGATCCATGGGAAGTGAAAATCCGTGACATGTAACCTTAAGAATTTAGAAAAATCTAAAGCGGAATAGAGAGTAAAAAGTTTAATAAAAGAACTTCATGACATACCGGAAAGCAAAAAAACTTTGCCCGCCTGTCACAGAGACCACAGATTGACAAGAAACAACAATTAAAACATGTTCTGACTTGATCTTTTTTTACTAAGTAAATTTACTGAAGCAAATAAAAACTTTATCAATTTACATTTAATTTAAATATACCAGCTTAAAGTCAAGGAATATATTTAACTCTGTTCTGAAAATAAAAATACTGTGATACATACTTCACCATAAACTTGTTTACTGTTGACTGAGTTGGCTCATTGAATATAACGTGATGGTTTAGCGACCTGATTTGACAGGAATCTGGCTTTGGGAGCTGGCCGAAACCTGATCAGACTCAGCTGGGAGCTAACAAGAATCAAATCAGGTCTCTGTGCATTACACGAAATATTATGAGATGAAACGGTGCTTTATCAAAATATCATCCGCACCACAGAGTATCAGAACTGATCCGTCATACTGACCTCCCCAAAAAATAATTCTTGCACACAATTGTTTCTGGTAAAAACTACATCTGAAAAACTGAGTAAAAATGTGCCGAATCTTTCGAAAGACGAGAAAACAACATCAAAACTCAGAATTTGATGACAGTTTCGAGAATGCCAATCACACACGAACTCTCTACGCGCACTTTCAAATTTGGGTAAACGGCTCTTCGACTTCACCTTACTATCTGTACCTTCTGCAGCTTCATTTATCTAGTGATAGCTAGCGGATACAAGTGGTTGTAGCCAAGTGATCTTTGGCTTCTTTTGAACGATTGCGCGAAGGCCTTGCCAACAGAATCTGCCTTTTCGATTGAATAAATACTTCATCATCTTGACGTCATCACCAATGAACTATTCATTCGAATATGAGGAGTTGAATGTAGGAACGGTGTTATCGAAGAGATGAAGTAGCGGAGGGACAGTATGACCTTTTGACACCGAGGTATGTGCATCTCCGAAACCATTGCTTTCGTCTGTTTATCTTTGGAAAATGATAATGCTGTGTGTGGACATCAGAAATATTTATTATGGGATGGCAGTAGTGCGGTGACAGAAGGAAAACTCGGAGGAGATGCGAAAGTTACACAAATAATACACATTATTCACATACTGAAACATGGATGTTGATTTATTGTTAAAAATTTATTTCAGTGGATCGATGCGTATTTATCGCAAATCAATTTTTAGAAGGAATAATTCTTTGTTGATAAGTAGGTATCGATAGGTTGCAATCCAGGATATCCAAGAAAGAAGAGAAATATTTATTGGGCCATAATGGGCAAGGTAACTTCTCCGGTCGGTGGTCCTTCCTTGAAAATAGCTGAGGGGTCAGTGGCATTTGCAGCTGCCTCCTTGAACTGGATGACAAATTTATCTTCTTTCGGTGGTCCGGCTGTACGGGTGATTTCCAGTGGAATTGCAGCAGACGGTTCGACGAATGCGTACACTGGTTTCAGACGGTAATCGTTATTGTTCGTTGACTTTACCTACAAATGAAACATCCTTTATGGTTTCTCTTTTTTCAATGAATAGATCAAAATGAAAATTTTCGAAAATTCAAAATTATACAACACCTTAAAAGCCAAACGGACACCACTTGGATTAGCGACCTGGTGCACAGATTGTCCACCTGCAGCAGGTACCTGAGCAGCTGGTGGATCGATGTTCAATGTTGGTGGTCCGGCCGGGGGTGCAGGTGCACCACCTTCCGGTGGAGCTCCTCCCTCTGGTGGTGCACCTTCTGCTGGCGGTGCACCTTCTGCTGGCGGTGCACCTTCTGCTGGCGGTGCACCTTCTGCTGGCGGTGGACCTTCTGCTGGTGGTGCACCCTCTGCTGGTGCACCTTCTGGTGGTGGAGCATCACCCATATTGAGTTAGATTATCCTGAAATATTGGAATTTAAGAATAGCTCTTCCACTTCGGTTAAAAAGCGAGAAATCAGAGAATAACAATTCAGCAACATAAAGCATTCCCGGGATCTCGAGAGTTGAACTTCCAAAACATCCTAATTTATCCCGCTCGCTACCCTTGCACCCAAATAAATATAGCAATGATAAACAGCATAATACACGACCTTTATGCGCTCTGACTGAAGGAAAACTGAATACTGGATTTGAAATTGCCTTTATATAATTGTGCCGAAACTATCTCTAATTATGCAACTTTTTATATAAAATAAGCAAATATTCCAACTATGCTTTAGCACAAGTAAATTTGCCTAATTAGCATTCTGTCGGGCAGAATATGTATCAGTTTCTGTAGATGTCTGTCATCATGTGTGTGTATAGGCGTTGATCATGACAATTTGAATACGTTGTCGTGTGTATTCTGTAGAAATTGTAGATTTTTGGATTGTTGGATGCGAGATACACAGTTTCTTAAATCATTCGATGTTCATTCTCGATTGCGCTTGATGACGAGATTGGCTAGTGACAGCTGGTGTATTGAAAATACTGTATGCAATTGATGGTTGTACTTGGTAAGATAATTTCTGTGACCTTGAAATACTTTTTCTCAGATCTATTGAATCATATTCTTGAACAGTTAGCATTTCAGCATGTCTAATACCTGACTTGATAAATAATCCACCCCGGTAACCGTACATTTAGATATTCATTTTCACATCGACAACTGGTTAGGTCCATATTGGATAGAATTAATTTAACTTCATGTATTAAGTCGAAAATTCGTAGAATAAATTTATTGGAATAAATTTATAAAATTTATTGCATATTGAAGTGATGCCTGCAAATTATGTCATTTTACTTAATTAATGATTTTGAGGGCAAATTAATTTGCGAAGCAGATGCGGTCTTCTATCAAGCATTTTCTCCACTTTCCATTTAACAAATGATTTTTTTCATATTGGCATACGCCTCATAGTACTAAAATATAATCAGTCAGAGAAAGATGAGGAACAGTACTCTCATGGATTGACCATCATGCATTGCATGTTGCGAATTGAGTGCGAGCCCTAAAATAACTTCTGTTTGAAGAGAACAAGGTAATGGAAGATTGGGACACTGATATTCTTTCCGGAGCATTGCATCTTCGATATATTTGTTGGGAATTCTTTGAAACTTTTTCTGCCTCCTTATGGCAACATCATCATTAAAGTAATGGAAGATGAAGCTGGTAGTGTCAAATTTAGATCTCGATATTAGGAATTTCGAATTCCCCCTCCAACTTTTTATCTATTATTTTGAAATCACGAACGCCAAATTGTTGTATGTATCGATCTCTATAAATTCGCAATTTAATGAAAATTAACAGATTCCCATGGATGATTACGAGAAAATATCAGTAGTAGGACGCGGGGCTCATGGAGTTTGTTGGCTCTGTCAAAGAAAAGATGATATTTTCCGTCAAAAAGTTATTATCAAAACAGTGGCTTTAGAAGGACTCGCGCAAGAGGAACAGAATGCCATCATGGGTTAGTTTTTCTATCTTTCTTGAACTTCTGATCAATATTACAAGGGCAGCTTTCAGTCCTTCATTGTTCTTTCAAAATTTTTATCAGTCATGCAGTATCTGTTTCTAACTTTATTTGAGGATAATTTATGAAATGCATTATGAATGTTAGGCATTTCATCTCCCAGGAGCACGAATTTAGCAAACAATAGATATATTTGTGTTTTTTAATGATTCCACGCCTTCTTATGCAAGTATTTCAGGCGAAGTAACCTTATTGAAGCGCCTTCATCATCCTCACATTATTGGATATTATGAGTCGTTCAAGGTTCCTCTGTTTATTGATCGCTAGAACCAGATCACTTAAATTGCGTTCCATTTTCTCTTGAACAAAAATTAAAGACGTATTTTTAGCATATTTCACTAGAAATGTTTGATAGTACTGAATTCACCTTTCGATGATAATTTGATTAGTTTTACAGACCGAAAATGCTTTTTCGATTGTCATGCAATATGCTGAAGGTGGAACAATGGATAAAATGATTTCAGAACAAAAAGGAATTAAATTTGCTGAGAGTATTGTACTTAATTATTTCACACAGGTGATCTTTGCTAACAGATGAGGAAATTACTAAAAAAATAAAATTAAAATAAAATTAAAAGGATGCCGTTGTATATACCCAAAATTTCAGGAAGTAGATTTTCAAATAAAAACACAAGCATTTTTGCTGATGTATAAATCTTTGAACGAACTCTGTTTGTTTTCATAGTTTATAAATTTGAACATAAATAGATTGAATTTCCAAGAACTTCAATTTCACTGTCTGTTTTCTTGAATCAGCGATCCTAATACTATATCAAATGTCAGTTACGTGTATCTGTTGCAGTCATTGTTATTTTCATATTTTCTTTACTGTTTAGTGAAGGATCGGAAAACTTTTAATTGACAAAATATTTGCAGGTTGCTATTGGACTTGAATATATGCACTCCAAGCAAATACTACATAGAGATTTGAAAACACAAAATATTTTGTTAAATAAAAAACGAACTATTGTTAAATTAAGTGATTTCGGAATTAGTAAAGAATTGTCCACAAGAAGTTTAGCATCGACGATTATTGGCACACCGAATTATCTTTCTCCAGAAATCTGTGAAGGTAATATTGGTTCTTACATTTCGTTCCTTTTTGTTTTCTTTTTGTTTATTTGCTTTTCACCTATTCTACTTTTTATGTTATTTTCAGCTCTGTTTTATTCATAACAAGCTATAAATTAAATTGCTTGAGATTTTAAGGCAGAGCGTACAATCAGAAAAGCGATTTATGGGCTTTAGGCTGTGTATTATATGAACTTGCTGAATTAAGACGAGCATTTGATGGCGAAAATTTACCATTAATCGTTATGAAAATCACAAAAGTACGTTTCATTTTTCATGGATTCATATTTATTTATTAAGATGAATTTTTGTTCTTGTTTTTTGTTCATAAACCATATAAGAAACGAAAGATAATCATATCAGTCTTTCTGAAGAGGATTTCCATGAATTTGTCTCTACAAGAATCAGATTTTTTTTTATTTTTTGGGGAAGGCATAATCCAATCTCTGAACACTGGAGTGATGATTTGAAACAACTGGTCAATTCTATCCTGGATGTTAATGAGAACAAAAGGCCTCTTCTCAAAGGTTTGTTTTAAAAAACAACCATTGTAAAATAGCAATGATTATAAAATAGCATTTTTCATTTTGTAAAATAAAAAAAAAATTAGCATTTTGCAGTTCAGATCTTTTCTCTAAAAGCTGTTTGATGATTCGTTAAGCTTTTTCACCCACATCTGGTATTTTAATTCCTTGCAAATGTTTCTGTCCCTTAACTTTTTACCAAAATACAAGTTCCACTCATTATTTTTCTCACCTTAAATACAATGCTTAAAGTTTTCCAAAATTTTAATTTTCTTCTGAAAATTGAAAACAATTTGCAGAGATTCTCACATGTCCACTGATCTTACCTGTTTGTCTGGCAATTAATTTGGATCTTGGTGCGTTACCTTCTTCGCCGCCTAAAAAAACTCGTCAGATTGCCTCTTCGAATAGTAGCATTTTACGCACGCAACCTATAGGGGTAAAAGCCATAACTTATTAAACAGATGAAACTCGGGGAACAGTTACGGACAAGCCAATACAAATTATATATCTTTGTTGGAAAATCGATAATAAACCGAATCCTGCATTTGTTTTTCATTAATATATTGTAAAAATAAATGAGATGTCGCGTGATATTAAATGGATTTTATGATTCGATAAATATATATTTAGCTTTTGATATAAATTTTTCCGCTTTATATTTTCCAATTTTTTCTTTGGTTTGTTGAAATGGAAGAAAATTCCTTTGCATATCTCTTCAAAGGGATCATTTTTCGATATAAGCAATTGAAATTTTGTTTCAAATATTCTTTAGATCCAATTGCTTATATTGAAAAATGATCTCTTTGAAGACATACGCAAAGAAATGTAATAATGTCGATATATTGTGTGGTATAGATTGACTTATTGGATAGTAAGCGAAATATGAAGTATAGACCAATTGGAACAGTATAGACCAATCCGTAAGTACGCTATTGACTGCAAGAACTTTTTTCCAAATAAATTTCGAATTAAGTGCAAATCTCAGTCATTCATTGAAGTTCGATTTATGTATTTAGACAAAAATTTGCTTAGAAAATCCTTCAGTAAGTAAATTAAGAGAGCCAATTCTTGCGGCGAAGAAATTAAGAGAGCGACAATTTCGGCCAAGAAGTTAAGGAAGGTAATTTTTTTGGTCGAAGATTACAGTTAAGAAAATACCAATGTAGCAAAAGACTTATCGATACAACAATATTTATTAAACTTGAAGTTTTTTAATTAAATAGTCAAGAGATTTCTATCACGTAATATTATAGAAAAAGATGATTGATTCCATTTTCTTTAATAAAACTGTTTGTATATCTGCGTGTGGTAATCCTCCCTTTTGCCATTCCGCTGAATACATCCAGCAGCGCACGGATCCGAATCATGTTTTACCATGAAATCCATCAGCGATTTTAGCTTCTGTTTGAAAATGCGTGTTGTAATGTCATACCTATCCATCGGCCACTGCCCAGGAAATAAGAGATTTTATATATCATCTCAAACTGGACTGCATTGAATAGATCTGGACGCCCTAGTGGCGAACATACGAAATTGCATCTTGGGCGTTCTCAAGTATATGACGTAGACTGCCTGCATATAAAGATGGCAAAATCGTTAGTCAACGTTAATTGTATTAGTCATTTGCAACTGCATCTCGCAAATGAATGTATTCTTCAGAGCGAAGTTTGGCTCCATTCAAACGGATGAATATCAAACGTTCTGTTTCGATTTTGCATACATGTATACGAAATATTGAACTACATTTCAAATTGTGATTGTCTTCATTCTCTCGAATCATTAATCGGTGTGAATAATAATTCATTGCGCTGCATTTTTTGTTTCTTCGCACTGACTGAATTTATTATGAGATTGAAGTGATATTCATCGGCACCATCCCAAAAAATGATTAGATATTATAGGGCATCGTAGCGTTGATGAGTTTCTGTAAATTGACTGTTTCTCCATGAAGAACAATATCTATAGATTGGAACTGATCTCCGACTATAACGATTGCGACTTCATCTATAGTTGGAGCATTGAATCTTCGCCCAGTAGGCGTTTTGTTCGCATGAATAACAATCTTGTGTGTGTCAGATGGCATCATGTCAATTGCTGTTGAAAAAAACAATTTAGATTTATTAAAACGCACTAAATTGTTTTTTTCGTGAAGAAGTGTTGCAATTGGAAAACGACGATCTTTCTATGTCGGCATGAATTCCACAGCGTGCATTCAGTTCATCATTACTATCACCGATGAAGTACATTTGTAGGAATTTATACTGATCATGTGGCAGTGGAAATAGGGAGCCGGCTTTGTGATAAATTTGTTCTTTCACTTTGAAAATTGATGTGAGTTATGTTATTATGATTTCTGCGCCGAATGATGTTATTTGAAAGCACGAGTTGTATTCCCTGATTTTAGATAGGGGACGCTTGGATTCGGCGGTATATCCGGCAAGCAAAGTTTTTTAATGGCTGTGGCGGTTCTTCAACTTAAGGCAATCAATTTTTCCAGCGGCACAACCCATTTCTTTCGTTCTCCATTAAATTTCAGAGCCTCGCAATAGGGATATGCTTCAGTCATAGTGACGATAAGAACATGCAAGCTCAAACTATAATCACCAGCTGAGTTGTACCGGAAAGCAAGACGATTGTAATCGAGTGAATGCTGAACATGAAGTCATATTTGACGCTGATTCCCTATTTCTCGTGGCATTTTTCAGCCATTATCAGTTTGTCGCGTTCATTTTGTTCAGAATGAAGCAGATCTGAAGCTACGGAACATGATCGCCATGCTTGCAACCGTGCATCCTCAAATCTGACTGCACGTTGCTCTCTTCGTATTTGAACTATTCTTTGTCTCGTCCTCTCGTTCACTGATGCCCGTTCTTCCTCTGTTTGATTTGCAATGAATCGTCGTCGTATTTCCGCTAAGCGGGTACAAAGACTTAAGTTTGATCTTCTGGGAGGCATTATTTGAAGGAACTAAAGCAGATAGATAATACTAGATTGCACCCGAACTGTTCTCGAAATTGACTTTTGACTGAACTTGAAGTTGAATTCGAAACTGCTGAATTGAATTGCTATTGCAAAATTTATATATGATATCAAACGATACTAACAATAGCAAATGTTCGTTTGTTCAAAATCTTAAATCTCCGAAAGTTTTTATCTACTGCTTTGAAATTTTGACAGAACGTTATATTGAATACGCGTATACTTTACCGAGCTTATTGAGCGTTGCATATTGAAGACCACGTCCATTTCGCAGAAAGTAAGCGTGATTAATAGGTTCAGTCCGCTCCTTTACTGTTATTTGTCACAGGTGTGACAGGCAAAAAAAAAATAGATATTTCTATACAAAAACTACGCGCCCACTCGAATATAACATTGTGTCAAAATTTCAAATCAGTGGGTAAAAACTTAAAACAATGTGTCAAAATGAACAATGAACATTTACGATGAAGAGGCAATCCAAGACACGGAGTAATATTAGAATATTAGTCTAATATTAAAAGGGATAATCCATAAATTACCTAAAGGAAACATTTCATTATACACAATCATGACCTCTACATTGTGTCAAAATGAATAACGAAATTCATGACAAAGAGGCAATCTAAGGCACGACCGAATACTAGAAATCAAAAAGATAATCCACAATTTGCTTGAATGAAATATTTCATTATACATTATCATGACCTCGACATTTCTGCACGCAACTACATTCCCCACAAATCAAAAAATGGACGAACTATATTCCTCACAAAGAAAAAACAAACGAAAAAGCTTAAATTATGTGCTTTATCTATTTGAAAACACGCGCCTTTTCGAATGCAACGTTTTATGAAAATTTCAAATCCATCGGTGAAGAATTTTAAACATTGCAGGAAATAGCGCGATCAGTGCAGAAAGTAGTCTTGGTGAATAAATTCTGCCCACTCATGAAGGCGTAATGCAGGACGGAGTCAAAACATTCAGTCCGCTTATGAGGACATGGTATTAAGCAGGTCAGAAAACTAGTCCGCTCACTTATTTTTAGTTGTCATGGACGTGACATGT
>KZ269977.1:3447517-3514949 GCA_002249935.1 Onchocerca flexuosa | reverse complement strand
AAACATGCGCTTTCTCTTGTCCTTTTTTCCATTTAACCAGACTGAGCTACAGCAAAGCGTGATAGATAAAGCGTGTATTTAAGAACTTTCGGAGATTTAAGATTTTGAACAAACGAATATTCATGTTTTCCTTTAAATAGATTAGCTGGAGCCGGACACGCGAAGCGTGGCCGGCCCCCATAGACTAGCTGGATTGGCCACGCGGAGCGTAGCCGGGTCCAGCTAGTTTCAAATAACAATATGAATCACATATCATCTGTCGGATGACAATGACTGAAAGTTGCATTTATGGCGGAACTGCAGCGCCTGACAAGTTTCTTATGCAAATTAATTTCTTTACAAAGGATCGTTAAGAGCAAAAATTTACTGACATCAAAATAAGCTTTGCTTATATTAAGATTATAATGGTGAAAAGATAATTTCATACTATTCAAGTGCAAGCAATATCCGTTCATAGGTTGTTGTTCAGCAAAATCACTTATTTTCAAAATATATGATACGATCGTAAGCCAAATAGAGATGAGTTAAAAACTCTTGGTGAGAGATATGTTTCTGGCTTTGAAAATAGGTCGTAGAAAATAATAACTAAGAATTGAAGCGATATGCTAATTCTTTGCCCAAAATGCCTATTCTGAACTGATATGCCAGGATTAAAAATATCATAAATTTGACGTAACAGATATTACAATCATCACTATGTATTCTATCATATATATAAACCAACAAATATTAATGTGTTTACAATGGGACCAGTATATTGAATAACCCCATAAGTTAAATTTAGTTGACACTTGGTCCAGCGTGACTGGTTTACAATCAGTGATCAACATTGTGTACTGCTAATTTTCACATTAAAAACATGAATTTAGGGTGATATAGCAAATTCGGTCAGTGATCGGAATCGACAACACTTTCAATCAGCATATTGGGAAAAACCATCTGACTACTATATCTGTTGTTCATCATTTCATTTAATGAATTTAAAAATAACTGACGTATCTGTGTGTACGTAACGTGATGTGCAATTAGCTGACTGCACGTCACGTAAAACCTTATTCCAACAGTACTAACTTCCTGAGATAAGAAATAAGGAAATGTCAGTCAAAGACTCAAATCATTATTGTTGAAGATCTGGAAAAAAATGGCATAGAAAACTGGAAGTTTTTTGAAGACAAGTTGGAATGCTCCAGACACTAACAACAGTGAAAGAAATTCCTCTCTTCGTTTTCTTCCCTTTCTTTCCTGTTCATCTCTCTAGCTTTCACACGCTATTCACCTAGGATTGCCATATTAGATCTCACTAAATTTCAATCACGGAAGTAAAAAAAATGGAACAATGAGGGAAAGGATGTGGAGTGATCTGCTCTTCTCAGTTACAACAGTGGTTGACACTATTACACGGTACAATTATTGATTCTTTTCTGAATTTTGAAATGGATACTTCCAAAGAAAAGAGTTAATCAACAGTTAATCAAATTAATCAAACGAATATCCCAACATCAGAATTGCAAGATTTCACAGGCTGAAAAGGAACAAAGACAACACAGGCATTTGTCCTCAATTCATTAAATCGAATTCCATTTTACCACTACTAAATATATGAATGTCGCAATTAAATGACAGTCGAGTAGCTTGGCCATAGTTATCGTGCCAATATAGTACTACATCCATTTTATTTCCTATTGAACTTTGATTGCATAGTATTTTTAGGCTGGCAAAGAAACCAAGTACATTGCACCTGCTTAATCAATTTTCAATCGATGAGTATTCCAAAAAATATTACGACCAATATTTGATATCTCAAAACGTTGGTTTTCTTCAGTTAGGAAATTTTCTCGCATCCCATTTTGCTTATCAGATGCTTGGAAATCTACCGAGTTCTAAAATGATACTTAAAAGTATCAGATAAAGTAGCATATCAAATATTTATGAGCTCAAGGATACACATTTATAACGAAATTCTGACTAGAAAATGAGCATTTCAAGCATCTACGAATAAATGGAAGAGCGTTTTCAATCGCAAATTAAAATTATATATGCTTCGTTGTTTATTCATTTCAATTTCATGCAAATACAAATGTTTTATTTTGTTCTCATGCAACTTGAAATTATTTGCTTGAGGAGAGAATTTTTTAGGAAATATTTGATTGTTTGGATAAAAATTGGTTTGGATATTCAAGCAAATGTACCCATTACATCCTTAAATTGGCTCTTTGATGCAATAAGTTAAATTTACTTTTGCTAAATGGATGAGAAATTGTTTAGGATGAAAATGCTGCTTTTGAAGAGATAGTAGATACCCAAAAAGACACTTGTTGACAGCATGCTTCGCTCCACTTCTGGAATGCTTCAATAATAGTTAGTAGCATTCAAGATAGGTTCTAAAAAGTTTAAATCTCATCTCTTGTTCTTTAAATCTCTCCTTCTATAATTAAAATCTCTTCTCCAGTAATTTAAATCTCCCCTCCAGTAATATTGTTTGTCGTCTAAAACACAAACATTTTTGCTATATATTTTAAACAAAATTTAAAAAATTGTGTTGAACTATAAACAGATTGTACGGTTATAATTATCTTTCATTCTTTTCTTCATTATGCTTTTTGTTTATGCTTACATTTGCAATCACTGCTATTGCACAATATTAAGCACGCCTCGATATCAGACGTTAATCAGTAGATTTAGTCAGAAAGCATGTAACACTTAAAGAAATTTAACTGAACTAAAATGAATAAATTCTCCAAGATAGAATGAGCAATTCGACGCAACTCAAATAGATTAAATGTATTGAAATGATTTGTTAACGATGTATTTATGAGTATTTTTATGAGCATTTTAACGTTTACGAGTTTTACACTTCTGCAAATTCATATATTAGCATAGAATCCTCATCCACTTTTGCTTCTATCATTCTTTTTAGCTTCATATGACATCAACAGAAACTATTTTTTGTAAAAAATTTCGTCCGCATTAAATGCAATGAATATCGAAATCCATGCCATTATTTGGTAATGATCGCATTCGGAACTTGTCCAATATTTATTAGTTCTGGACTTTGAAATATAAACCTCATAAATCAGTTAAATGGAAGGTACTTATCAATTTTGAACTCTGAATTTAAAAAACTTGACTAGTTTCAGTCCAAACTGTTAAGTTAATTACTCTCATTCATTTTTAAGAAATGAAGAGCTTATAATGGGGAAAAAATCTCATTCTATAAAAATGGGAGCGATTTCGAAATCGAAAAGATGGTCACTTGAGAAATTTAAAAAGAATTTTCAATGGTAAATTGACTCTCCTATCTTGAAGATATTTTACTCTTTATTTAAAAAATAAAAAGCTTATTATTTACGAAAGCGGAAGTTCTTGCTTTTGAAGACTTAAAACATACTTATCTTCCTCTTATTGAACTCGCGATTATCGCAATCAAAGTCATCAGATCCCGACACTAAATTATAGCCATCAAATGAAACTATTGAAATTCATTGATCATAGAATGCATAACCATTTTATAAATAAATCACTGGTTAAACTGTCAATCGCCGTCACAATGATTTTAGTAATTTTAAAAGTATACAAATTGTTGAGTAATGAAATCATGAATTCATTCTGATGACCAATGTTGTGAGTCTGTGGCGCAAAATCCGTGCAACGATTATCATTCCTGGAATGGAATAGAGAACGTATTTTCCTGAAGACACTACGCATTGGTAGAACAAGCAAGAATTATTTCAGAAGTTTCACTTCAGTGAAATGCCACCATCCTGCATATCCCATATCTCAAGCTCAACACATATATATAAGCACTAGTTTATATAAATAAAAACGGAAATATTCGTTTCTTCAAAATCTTAAATTTCCGAAAGTCCTTAAACACGCGTCTATTCGAATGTAATAACACCGTTTCGAAATTTCTGGTGAAAAACTTGGAATGTTGTGTCAAAAGCCACAACGAAAATTTACATTTATATATATATATATATATATATATATAGTATATATACTTATTTATTTGTATTTATTTACTTATATTTATCCACTTTTATTTATTTATTTTTTGTTTTTTTGCTTATTTAATACAAACATCAGCTAAGCCATCGCAAGTCGCACTGGTTGGTATATTTCACAGCATGATTAGCAGTCCAAAATTGCTAATTTGTCGCCTTTGCAGCAATGAAGCATTTTTTAAGTCTTAGCTTCATGCCTTACGTAGGCTTAGCCTAGGATAGGCTTATATATGGCTGACGTTCACTTTTCCTTTTTCTTGTTCTTTTCGCCTTGCAGCTTACTTCATCTCTATTCTTCGTTCTTTCTGCCCACAACAAAAGTACGCAAATTTCTCGACCATTTTTGTCTTCATGTTGATTTATCTTTCGAAGCTATTAACCGAGTAGAACAGAGATTTTATCATTGCTATTAACCGAGTAGAACAGAGATTTTATCATTGCTATTAACCGAGTAGAACAGAGATTTTATTATTGCTATTAACCGAGTGGAACAGAGATTTTATTATTGCTATTAACCGAGTGGAACAGAGATCATAAAGTTAGTCGATTGTTGTAGGCCAAACAAACGCTACGATGGACTCGCTTCACGTCTTCATCACTCTTGTCATTTTGATATTTATTTTGACACTGATCTGCGCATTCACTTTTTGGCTGACCAGGCGTTCGAGGTCGAAATCGAGCTATGAATTGACAGTTGCTGTAATTCAGAATAAGCAACTTCCACAACCGGAATTTTATGTATGAGAGAACAAGAAAATGTGTAAACTTCAGGTGTTTAACGTTAATATTTGAAAACGAATGATACGAAAACTACTGACTGCAGGCTCATCGTTTGAAATGCCGAACATTTTGGGTATGTTTACGACGAAAAATAAATCAGATTCATAAAATTTGAAGAGAGTAAGGTTAAAAAATTTTGAATTCCATGATATCTTTGAAAGCAATGATTTATTTTTCGGTTTTTTTTTTTTTTTTTTTTCAATTATTAACAAAATTGTTCCTATTTTTGGAAAGCAAAGATATAGTGCAAATTTGCATCGGCCTTCATTTTAAACTTCAGGTACGAATATATTGTAAAGAAGTATTTTTTTAACTTGATCACATCTAAATGAGACCATTCTAGAACTTTTCGAGATTTTTTTTTCTTATGCAACTCAATCAGCGAAATGGAATTCGATATCTTCGCAGATATTCCTAAAATTTTGTTTAATATCATTGAACAAGCAGAAGTTTCATTGTGACTGTCAAAAAAAAGCCTTAATTTAATAATGCATAGGAAGTGAAACACACTTAAAAATGTACAACTTTGCTCGTTAGCATTAAATCTTATTCTCCGATCTAAATAATTTAATTATATTTTAAAAATTTCGTGATTGTGTTGATAAAATTACAAATTGTACTATTCGGCAAGCAGCATCTTTATTTATTTGAAGATCGATTAATGCTTTCATAGAACAAAGGCAATAAATTTCTGAAATGTATTTTGCTTTCTTCTTTTAAAATCGATTATTCGGAAGTCTTTTTTCCAATTATTTTCATTTCTGCCTAACAAATAACTATAAATTTTAGCATAAATTCTATTTTCACATATGAAAATTTAGAAAATTGAACTCATCTTTCTGCAAATCTTCAAAATTATTCATTATTTGATTATTTTATGAATTGTTCATCTTAAAAATTATTCATCGTTATTGAGTTTTTTTTTTTTATTTTTTTGAATTGCTCCTGTGAACAAAGTTTACACAGTCCTTAAAATTTCCTCCGAAACCATTATTGTGGCATTTTTTAAAGAGTTCAGTCAGATTTTTTTCATTATTGCTGAAGAAAACTAATACCAGCTTTCTTGGAGATTATCCATTCATTTTGTCAGTTCTTGCCGTTATTTAGAATTCGAATGGGACTTTGAAAGATTCAAACTTTATTTTGCTCCTCCACTTGCCATTTTAGACGAATCTCAAGAGTTTTCAAGAACTTCCCCTCTTTTTTTGAGATTATTGATCCAGATTCTCTCCAGTAACAATTTTGCAACAGTAACTTGATATATGTCTGAATTCCGACTCCTCATTTATTTCGAAAAAATTTTACAGTCTGATTCACATTTCAAAATCCACTCAGTTAGTTACTGTTTATTTTTATTTGTTTCCGAAATTGATTTAGAAATAGTTCATTTCAAGGTAATTAATAATTTGGCTTTTAGTTTCATGGGATGTTAAAAATTTGAAAAATTCATATTTATTTAGTATAAATTGAATCTCTTGAAAGAATCTCGAATATTGCCTTGTAAATATTAGCTGATTTTTTTTTCTGAACGAATTAATATGAAAGTTTATGTCTGTTTTTTGAACAAAATTCCTGGTGATAGGATAAAAAAGATCGAACTAAACTCTGAACTTTTTAATTTTACAATTATTAATTTTTGGCGGGCACATAGCACAAAGTAAAAGTGTGCAGCCTTCTGGCTAAATATTGCAATTGAATTTCGGATGAAATAAAGGAAAGGAAGTAATTGATCGAAAATTATTCAGCAAATTTTGGTCGATTGCATTTCGGAAATCCATCTTCCACCGAAATCTATAATGAAAGTTTCTTCCAACATTATTCTTTCGCCGAAGAATAATATTCTCTGAAAGACAAAATGAATCTTCAGAGAGGAAGAGGGAGGAAGAGAGGGAGAGAGAGAGAATGAATCGAAGATTCTGCAACTGTGGAGCGATTTTTTATTGAAAACAGTTCAGTTGGAGAAAAGGAGCTTTTCTGAATATTTGTTTGTAAAGATGAAGTAATAATAGAATTCGACTGAAATGACAGCTGGAAGAAGAGGAACG
Source organism: Onchocerca flexuosa (assembly GCA_002249935.1). Classification (NCBI taxonomy): domain Eukaryota; kingdom Metazoa; phylum Nematoda; class Chromadorea; order Rhabditida; family Onchocercidae; genus Onchocerca; species Onchocerca flexuosa. Next base: position 3,508,120 of record KZ269977.1, on the reverse strand, counting down.
AAAGAGTACTAAGACTAATGCTTCGGAAGAGATGTGAAAAAAGAAAATGAGCAAGCATAACTTGTTATAATGAAAATAATTTACGTTAGAAAGACTAGAAGGTACATGCAGTAGTGCATGTGATTTTTGTTCTTGTGGAAATTTATGAAAACCAAGTGGGGAAGAGATTTCATTTTCGTTTTTAAATAAGAATAAAAGGATTAATTTGGTCGAATAAGGAAGCTCGGTTTGAGGCTAACTTTGATGCTTTTGATTGTGAAACAGTTAAGGCATCATTCCTGAAACTAAAATGAAAAAATCTAAGGGAAAGGTCATCAAGTAAATACCGTAAAGAATCATATTTACTTCAATTAAGACTTTGTATAGTTCGCAGTTCTGCATAAAGTGTTCCGTTCTTCATTCATTTCACTTCTGATTGAGATTTCGTTGGTGGAGCTTTATCACAGCTTGTGTATGTTAATATTGCTAGATCAATGACAGTTGATATTTAAGGATTGTGATAGCATATCAAACACATTTAGCTTAGTTGTAGTGGAAAAAAAGGTCACAATTGAGAAGAGACGAGCCGAGTTAATTGAAAAAGCACAAATTGATTTCTGATTAACAATTAATTGTAGTATTTCATAGCAAGTAAGATTGTTGTTTGTCAATAAAAGAAATCTGACGATATTCGATTTGTAGTTATTTCATACTGCTAGATAAACTGATAAAGCGGAGAAACAGGAACAGAATCGATGCATGCAAAGTTTCTGAATCTTAGATTTTACATGAGAATTTATCATTTGTAGGGAACGGGAAAAAAATCACCTGAAAAAAATAATGTCTATTTAACAAAATAAGCCGAACTCAATTATCTCAGTTTCTTTCAAAAAAAAAAGATATTACAGATTAAAAGAATTCATTGTAGAACAAAGGAAGAAGTTGATTTTTAAAAAGATTACTGATTTTTCACGAAGTTTCAAATCAAGGAAAAATAAAGTTTGTCGCTAGAAACAGTGAAAAATATTAGTTAGGCCTTAGGTAAAGTTGGTAGCACATGAGATCCCTGAATTGACCAAACAAAATTTAGAGTTATCAGAGTTTTTTCAGTCTCTATTTTCTAGGCAAATAGACGAATTATTTGACAGAGTTAGATTGCTGAAATCTAGAAAGTGACCTTAGCTAAAGCGATGATTTTGAGTATCTCCTGAGAATCTCTCAGAATGTACAACTGATTAACCGATCTTCTTTCTTCGCCACTAATCACTTGAAATGGTTATACTATAATGATGGATGTATTCACTTTTCCTTGAAAATGTTCGAACTTTAATTCAATGACATCAAAACAAAACTGTTTAAGCAAGTAATTCATTCAAATCTATTCTAGTTCAGTTTAAACCAGTCTTCGAAATTCTCTGAGCCTTATAGAATTCTATACTAAACTTGATAGCTGTCAACCTTTTCAAATTGAAAAATTTGAGAACTGAAATTTAAATTCTTGCTTATTTTATAACTGCTGACCATAATCTTTTCTTGATAATGCTACGCATTTGTTTAAGCAAAAAATGATCTCATTGAAGCCAAACTGCAAAAATTTGAAAAGAATTGCGACTTTAGCACTCACCTATTTTTGTTTAGAAAATACTAATATTCTACTGATCAATTAGCAATTCCATTGCATGATATCTTTGCCTTCCTTAATTAATACTCGTTATATTCCTGTTTTCATTTAAATCTCTTTCGTTTACTCTATTATCGATTCACAAATGAAATTACATCTATTACATCCAATTCCATTTTAAACTTCATTCTCACTTTTGGATTTCTACAGCTCTCAAAGTCAAAAATGGCACTAAAAAAAATTGAATTTCTATCAGTTTAAGTTATCTGAAGGAAATTTCCATCTCTAACCCCATATGCTTATCATTTGCGTTCATTTCAAAATTCGAAATGTAAAGTGTGATAATATTTGCAGGCAGACATCACCCAGGCAGTTTAACTATCCATTTAATGACGAGAATAAACGTCAATGAAAGATGGCAACTCATTTACTACAAAAGCAGTTAATTCATTTCATTTCAGTTTTTATTGCGTTTATCATGTTATTATTTATAGAAATGACCAAGATTTCCGTTGCTTAACAATAAATATAGGGCTCACTTGAAACAAATGATTCTCTCTGTGATTCCGGTTCATGATGACGAGATTCCGGTTCTGCACTTTTTTATTTCTGCCTCTTTTATCCAAAAGCTTTCTATATTTTCTTGTTTCGATTACTGTGTAAGTTTTAACACACAAGTTTCTTATTTATTCAGCGATAAATACATTTGATTTCAGAGTTTTTTCCCTTTAAAATTGGTTACTGCATTGCCAGAACTATCGTCACTGTTCGATGAAGAAAGCCAACTTCAAAAGTCACTGTGCGTCATTGATTAGGAAATGAATTTTCAATAGCATCGATCACTTGAACACTTTTTTTTGAAGTGAAGAATTAAGATAAGCTGTGAGCCAATGCAGGAAAAACAATAGAATTTAGAAATTTTTGGGGTAATTCATTTAACAGCCGAAAGTGACATAATGAGTTATTTATTCAGTTATTTATACAGTTATTTATTCACTTTCCAATAAAGATTTCTCATTTCATAAAGTAGACTGTTATTGACAAATTCTATTGCCATTGACAGTTTCCTAAATTCTACTGGTATATATCAAAAAAAAAAAAAAAAAAAAAAAAAGATTAAAATTGACAAAAATTTGACTAAAGTTGCGAAAATGAAAGCTTTACCGAAAATGTCACAGGAACCTCTTATTTCTCAGATTATTGATAAAAACTGATGCAGCTGCTTAATGATGCAGTTGCTGGTAAAAACTTAACAACAAAAACTAGTCGTATTTTTAAAATTTTTTCTTTCGCTTAATGTTGTAGCTTTTGCCTATCTTTTCTGCTTTCGAATTACTCTTGATAGAATCACTTTGAGAAAATTTATTGGTTTAATCGTATAAATTCTCAACTAACAAACTTTATTCCTTTCTTTGGCACTATTCTCGCATAACGAAAGTTTTGCAAGATTCATGGGAGACTCACTGTATTCCATTTGTTGACAATTAATTAGCAAATTTAAATGTCAAATTGAATGACAAGCTGGTTATTTTAGCTAATTTACTTATTGAATTAAATTTCTGTTTGAGCCAAATTATTGTGATTCATCCAGTTTCATTGTATATTCACCGAATGTTTGAAATCCTGCAAATAAATTCGGATTTGAATAAATATGGTGTCTTGCTGAACATATAAGGAAAGGATATCAGTCTACACACAGCATTACATTTATAATTTGTGCAATGTTTAAGAACTATATAAAAGAAATAACTATTTTAAATTTATATATGTGAAAAAAAATTTGATAAAATATTGGTATTTCCGACATTTCTGTGTTTTCGAAAAAACAAATGGTTGTTCATTTGAAGAATGGAAAAGTGTTTTGGTATGAGAATTGTCTTATATTAAATAATTTTAGTGAAAAATACTGCTATTTATAGCATTGCAAATAGAGGGTTCTGAAATTTATCATTCTTGAGATTTTAAGATATTTGACAAAGTTCAAACAATATATTATCAAATTTATTTCAAACAAAAATTTCGATATTTTTAGCTTTACTGAAAAGAAAAAATACTTTCCCATCTGTAGCTTCATTCACTTAATTTGATTACTTCTAAGTATTAGTGATTTGACTTGATATTCTTTGGAAAAATTAGCATTTATCTGACGCCCAACTTAACGAATAGCTTCAAATACTCTTCGCGATCATTTGAAATTTTGGTATGTGCATCAAGTTGGCTACCTTCATGTAATTCTAATCACGGCAATAGAGTTCCATGAAAAATTATTCACTTTTCGAAGAAATATGATTCAAAAATTTATTCTAAACTTCTCAAAATTAGTGAAGATTTGAATGATAGCAGAATCCTGCACACAGTAAAACTCATTTGATACAGCACAAATGGCTTCCACTGTTGTCATTCTCACCTTGCTTTTTCGGAGGTTACTTATCGTCACTTTCTAGATTTTGAAATGAATTTTAATTTTTATACAATACTTCATAACTGGGCGCGCAGAAAAAGATAACAAAATATATGTTGCAAGTATAAAACCTAATGAATATTTTGATTTGATTTATAATTATTACTCGATAGGGACATAAATACAACCTATATTCATTCATGCATCTCTGACTTCTGCTTTTCTTCTCACTCTTCTCTCAAGAAAGCATTGCTTAATTTATAAATTTTCATCGAAAAAACACTGAATCTTTTATTTCAGATAGCACTGGCGATATTCACAGTTATATAGATCAAAAAATCTCAACAAATCAATTGAACTTATACAAGCAATAGACGAAAAACTGCCTATTGTAGAAATACATCAGGCGGTTTTTCAAAGCATATTTGAATACATCTATGAAATGATCCTTAAACTGAAGCGATAAAGTAAAGAGGATTCGATGATAATAGTCAATGTAGTTCGAGTAAAGACTGACTGATTATATAAGATAAGACTGATTGATTGGCTGATCAAACTGTTAACATATCCTAATTGAGTTTTTATTGAATAACTAGACATCGTGGGAATAGATATTTTAAAGAGGAAAATTTATGAACCAAAACTAAGATGAAATTTAATTTTTTTAAAAACTCAAAAATTAAATACAATTGAAAACAGAGAGTTGGCAAGAAATTTCGAACTATTTAATAATCAGAAATAAGTAATTACATGTATACATGCAGACTAAATATAAGAATCTCCAACATCATTTCGAATGTGATTTAATATATAATACACTGCAGACATTCCCCTCAAAGATAATGCAAAGGAATTTGATCGTTGTAAACAGCAATGATTAGCATCTTATTGCACCTTTAATGATATTCCTATTTTTCGTAATGTATGATTTAAAATACTTAACTTTACTGGCACGCTTTCATTCGTACGTTTTCACTCGTATATTTGGTTAATCAAAAATTTTCTCGATTAAGTCAACATGAAAACAAAAATAAGAAACTTTCGAGCTCTGCAGAACCTATGAGTCCCAAAAAGTGAAATAAAGCTACCAATTAAACTACTATAATTTGTTCCGTTAAAATACAATATTTATTCTTTTTCATCATAACCAGTAATGGCAGTTACGATCTATATTTCATAGAAATTACTCATCGTGCACTTTGACTTCATTTGATAAGGGTCTTCATCTTCGAATAGGATTTCTATGGATTGAAATGAATTAAAAATGAAAAAAAAAAAAAAACAAAAGCCTTGCCTTGTGACATTCGAATGTTATCAAATAAATATGACAACTGGCATCAAATAAATGTTTGCAACAAACCGGAAATGATGGTAAAGCAGTCGGATTGCTTGAATCAGATTCTTCATATCCCTCCATTAAAGCTTCTCCGAATATTGGGTCAAGGACACATTTCAGCCATTGCGCCGATGAGAACATACCGGCCCAAACCATAATCATCCGTTGAGTTGTGCAGGAATGCAAAGCAATTGCAATCATGGATTGCTGAGCAAGGAATCCTGTTTACGCTGATCTGCTGTTCATGCCTTTCAGCCACTTCCAGCCTGTCGCATTTATTCTATTCAGAATGAAGCAAATCTGAAGCTGCAGAACACGATCGCGAGCTTGAAAATTGCGAGCATCCTCAAGTCTGGCTTCACGTCGCTCTGCTCGCATTTGAGCCATTTTTTGCCTTCTTAATCGTCACATAACTTACACTTTGCGAGCATGACGATTCTGCGAGACATTATTTGGATAAACTAAAGTAGATCGATTGCCTCGAATTGTCCTCGAAAAAAAAAAAAAACTATCATCGAAATCGAAAGGAATCGATTGCATCCGAACTATCCTGAAATTATTTTAGAATATCCAAGCAAATTGATCGCTGGATTATTCTTCCCTTTGTCACTGGTAGAGCAGAATAGAATTCCTTGATTATCGATTAGCTGTTTCTGTTGCGTCGATCTGTGTCGTGAAACTCTCGCAGTGTCGGTATAGAAACTCCGAAATGAATTGTCTGCTGAATTCGATTTTGTCGAATTTGAATTGATTCTGCTCCAAAATCCAAATCCTTTAAATCCTTTCGGGGGATTGGTTGATCTCTTTGTTCATCTGTTAATCAGAGCGCTTTAGCGTTAAATGTGTTTTTTTTTTCGGTATTTTGGCGGCAAACATGTTTATATTTATAGAGAGGTAAAAAAAAGTAGATATAACTATATGGAAAATGCGCCTATTTAAATGCAGCATCGAAATTTCAAATCAGTAGATGAAGAACTTGGAACTTGTGTGGAAAAAGCACCGAACATTTACATTTTTATTTCTACAGATTTGGAACTGAGTGCATAAATGACGCAGTCATTACACAAACAAGAAAATGGCAAGAAGAATTTGTCCTACTCAAAAATAATACGAATTTTAACTGCCCGTCTTTTTCCCTTATTAAAAATACCGTTGCATACATGTAAAATTCAATTATTTATCCTGGAATTTCTATCTGATTTATAATAGTGCACTACAATGAAATGTTTGTTTTATCAAATTTTCTTTTAAATAACAAGTCATCTTGAAACATTCCCGAAGATATATGAAATAGTTGCAGAAGTGGCAAGAAGTGAAATTCAGAAATTCAATGAGGAAATCAAGAGGATCTCTGAAGCATTAATGAACAATTACATATTATTTAAATTATGTTCTCGAGATCAATTTTGCACTTTATGTATTTGAAATTAGCTTTCTAAGAAAAAGACAGGAAAAAAAGGTAAAAGCAGAAAAGCGGAAGAAAGTGCTTTAATTGGACAAGTATCGTTTGAGAGAAATGCTTTTGGACTTCACCCACTTGAAAGAGCACTGAACTGCTCGGAAAGAGAAAGTGGCCTAACAACAAATACTTTCTAGATATCGCAGGGAAGGTCTCCAAACCTATTGATGAATGAAGAAATGAATCGCGAAACGACGAGAATAATCTGTGTAGGGCAAACTGAAAACAGAGGGATTGATGAAATGGACGGGCACGTTGTCTTCTTCCTTATCTCCAAGACTCTACTGATGCTTTTGTTCTTTCCACCAAAGAAACAAAGACAATGACGGATCGCAGCCTTTACCTTATAATTTATGATGGATAATAAAAGAAAGAATCAAGAAATAAATTAGCGAATAAATCCATCCAAATTCCCTCCTCGTTATTTCTTCTACCAATACAACAATCGTTGCTGTAACAATTGCTTGTCGCTAGGATCGATTATTTTCACGCTGAGTGCCATCATCGTCGCTCAACTTCTGTCTCTCATGCTCGCTAAGTCTTCAGTGGCGTACGGTGGTAACTTCTGACAATGGTTGTTGTGGCTGATGTCGCAGATGAGGTTGGAACATCTTCAGGTCGAGACTCTTCTGATGTATTGCTTGCGTTGCAGAAATACCAGGTACATTTATAACAGTAACTCTTTACCTGAATGCGGCAAGAAATTTATAGCAATTGTTCTGTCGTAATATTCATTAGCGTTTGATGAACAAAGGTTCTTGTTAAAACCTGGAAATGTATTTGGAAAGATGTGACTTAGATCTATCTCACTTTAAAATATACTCACATATTTTTCCACAATTTTTGATCATTTTCGTATAAACCTTAGTTTTATAGGATATTTATAGGCAAGACGGAGACAAATTGAAGAAGAGGAAGCACGGCGACGTCGAGAAGGTTTTTTATCAGATGAAGAAGATGCTAGTATGGATGATTTCTTCATTCCTGCTAGACAACGAAAGAAAGAAAAAGTGATTTTCATTTAATTATATGAATAATTCTGACTTTAAAGTAAATTTAGGTCAAGATTCTTCATAATCATATAATTTCTCTCCAGCTCCACTTTTATCTTTAAATTAAACCTCGACTAAATGCTTGTGTCTTCAAATCTTATTCAGTATTTGAAATATAAAATATAAAGTATCAGATTTTTTGAAGTATAAAATATCAGATTTTTTGAAATATAAAATACCAGCTTTTTTTTAAAGAAAAAAATTTCGATTTATTGAATGGCAGCATAACGTGATAACAAGCATGGTATAATGGAATTGTGCTCAATTTTTTATTTCATTTACACAATTATTTTCTTCTATTTGCGCAGTTATCAGTAAAGATTTAAGATGCATCGAAGAGCTCTATTGAAGCAAGTATTGCATGCAAAAGGAGGTGCTCCAGATGTAGACACGGAAAAGGAAGATTTGGAGTTTTTGGAGCGAAAACGACGCAAAAAAGAAGAAGAAAGAAAAGCAGAAGAAGCAAAAAAATCACTTCTCGAAAAACATAATGAGCTCTTGGAAGCAGAAATTGGTAAGTTACTTTTTTGATATTTTAACCGTAATTCATATTTTAAACTCTTTTTCAGGAGATAGAAATTCAGAAAAAAAGAAACGAGAAGAGGAGCAAAAATTATTGGAAAGTGTCGCTCCTGGGACAGGTAATAATGATTCGTTATTTCAACATATATATATAAAGAGAGGGAGGGGATTTGCAAATGTTTACTATTCTTGAAAGGCATATTTTTCAAAATCTATCAATCTTTCAGCTCTTATGGCTGTTGCTGAAATTGCTAGAGGTGTCAAATACGAAGAATCAATTAAAACGAGGTTCCTTACTGCATAATTATTATACTACTATCTGTTTAGTCAAATTTCTCATAGACTGTCTAAGAAAAAAAATGAAACAGTAATATTCTCTCCAAAAAAAAAAGTTTATTCAGTTGGCATCCACCCCGCCATATATTAGCAGTGAGTGATGAGGAACATACAGCAATGCGCCGTAAGAAAGGAATTCTGGTAGACGGTGACGATGTACCTCCACCGATTGGTAGTTTCATTGTTAGTTATTTGGATTTTTTCTTCATTCTTCTAATAAAGTAATCTATCTTTGTCACGATTTAAAGGAATTTCCGTTATCGAAATACCTGTAACATGAATGGTGATTAAGACCCAGACAATTTATTTCAAGCGCCAAAAATAGTGTTAAAGACTCAAAATTCAGCAGGTAGAATTAGTGAGTGAGATTTTTAAGTAATGGAAATTTCTTCTGAAATGGATTTTAGATTTTCAGGAAATGAAATTTCCTCCTCCAGTAATCAAAGCTCTACGTGATAAAAAGATCATTTGTCCAACCGTTATCCAAATGCAGGGAATACCAGTTGCGTATGTTTTTCTTTGTTCTCATGATTTCTTGTTTATTGTCATTCTTTCTATGATAATAAAGATTTCGGGGTTTTTTAGACTTTCAGGACGCGATATGATCGGTATAGCTTCAACCGGTTCTGGCAAAACTTTGACATTTGCTTTACCGTTAATTATGTTTTGCTTAGAACAGGAAGTATCTCTACCATTTCGACATGGCGAAGGGCCATATGGTTTAATCATTGTACCATCGGTAATTTTCAGCAATTTATTTTAATATGTTTTGTGATGATTAATGAAGGACAATTGTTGGCATAATTTGTATGAATAATCTGTTAATAAAATGAATAAAGGTGCACATTTTCATTGCTTTAATCAATCTTTTTAGCGTGAATTAGCGAAGCAGATTCATGATGTCATCGAAAGATTGTTTGAAAATATTTGCGACGGCACAAAGTTTCCCAGACTTCGAGTTGGTTTGTGCATTGGTGGGTTACCAATTAGTGAGCAGGCCAGGGTTTTTGAAAGGTATTCTTTACGAGGAATTTATGTGTTTAATTTCTTGTACTGTTTTTGATATATTCAAAAAATAATTTGCATTAATTTTGGAATATTTTTTATTTATTATAGAATGAATTTGCAGAGGTGTTCATGTATGTGTTGCAACGCCTGGCCGTTTGTCAGATTTGTTAAGCAAGAAAATTTTCAATTTGCAAGTTTGTCGATATTTGGTGCTGGATGAAGCAGACAGAATGCTTGATATGGGTTTCGAGGAAGAAATACGGACTATATTTTCATTCTTCAAGGTATTTTATATTCTCTAGTGTTGTGGAGTTTTTTTACTCATTGAAGCGTATTTGTTGCCGAAATTTTTCAAGTTCGATACTAACTAAACTAAATATATTTTAGATTATACTTTGAATGTTAGCAATTTCTTTTTTCTTTTTTTTTTTTCTTTTTGGTTTTTTGAATTTTTAATCCATCTCATTTCAACTTATTCATTACATAAGTCAGTGTTGTTTGTATTTAGGGTCAGCGGCAAACTTTGCTGTTCTCAGCAACAATGCCTCGTAAAATACAGAACTTTGCTCGATCTGCTTTAGTTCGTGCTGTTATTGTAAATGTTGGACGTGCTGGTGCTGCTTCATTGAATGTCGTTCAGGAAATTGAATATGTTCGAGCTGACGAGAAACTTATTAGAATATTGGATTGTTTGCAGAAAACAGCTCCAAGGTAGTTATTTCTATTTTTTTAATATTTTGTTTTTGTAATTGAAATGTGGCATATAGGATAAGTTGACTATTTGATATATTTACAGAGCTATTTATTATTTTTCTACAAATATTTCTACATGAGTTTTTGTTTCTATGTAAATTTATATTTTTCGCTTATAAAACATTTTTACAAACGATTTCATCTTTTGACTCATCATCAAAGTTCATTTCCATTCCTAATTTTTTAAATACAATTTCGGATGAAATATAAATTATTGATTTCAAGTCATAAAATCAAAAAGTTAAAATTTTGATTTTTTACGACAGAAAATTAGGGCACTGTTATATTGCTAGAATTTATGTGAACAGTATTTCTTTTTATATAAAAAATGAGCTAAAATCACGAGAAACAAATCTTATATGTTATTTGTTTTTCTTCATCACATGAAAGTTAATTTAACATATTAATTTTGTCGTTTACTGGCTGTAGTTGTGTCAGATCATTCATTCGTTGCATTTTTTCGTATTTGATCTATGTTTTTAGAGTTTTAATATTTGCGGAGAAGAAGAGTGATGTGGACAACATTTATGAATATTTGTTAGTGAAAGGAGTTGACGTGGCTTCGCTACATGGTGGAAAAGGTAAATTTTTTGATTGTTCAATTAATCATACTTAATGTACTTCTTGCTTTAAAAATGGAATGATGTACTTCATTTTGAATTTTTTTTTGGAATTGCGAACAATATTGATATATTGAGTTGAGAAGATTCGGTTGAATTCTAGACCAAAAGGACCGTCATACTGGAGTCGATGCATTTAGGCGAGGTGAAAAAGATGTTCTGGTAGCAACCGATGTTGCTTCGAAAGGTTTAGATTTCGAAAATATCCAGCATGTAATCAATTTCGATATGCCTGAAGATATTGAAAATTATGGTATTTTATTTGTTTCACAGATTTTTGTAGTTGTCAATTTCTTATGAAATAGATTCATTTCTCTATTCTTAAATTTTTATAAAATTTTTTGAGCAATGTGATGCGAGGTAATTTTAGCCACATATTTTTTCTCCATTTCAGTGCATCGCATTGGACGTACAGGGCGTTCTGGCCGAAAGGGAATGGCAACAACTTTTATAAATAGAAGAGCAGGTTAAATTTTCAAAGATAAACTTTATGGATAGGAAAATATAATTAATTTTCGATCAACTCACTCAAATTGCTAACTTTTAGCCTCTTGTGCATGATATTTTGTAGATATGTCTGTGCTGCAAGATTTACGAGCTTTACTGCTCGAAGCTGGTCAAGAACTGCCCTTATTCCTTCGAGATATGGGTGGTCCGGAATTGGAGCAATCAAGTGATTCTACAAATGCTGACGATAAGGGCTGTGCATATTGCTCCGGATTAGGTCATCGGATCACAAATTGTCCAAAATTAGAAAATGTTCAAACGAAGGTTGGTTGTTTTGAGTTTTGATTTGATGAGTATTTTTGTTTATTAAGATTTCTGCTTCAAACAGGAAGCATATATCCCTTGAAGACTCAACATTTTTTTTTTGATTTTCGGATTTTTTTTGCAAGAAAGTCTGTTGAAAGTATTTTAAAGTATAACGAAGCGAGAGAGAGAGAGAGAGAGAGAGAGAGAGAGAGAGAGAAGGAGATACTGAAGGCAGATTTGGCTCAAACGAATTTTTTTTAAATTAAATTTCAAATCTCCTTCTTGGCCATTATCGATTCTGATTGAATGTTTCCTTTTGTCATAAAGCATTTTTTCTATTTTTATTTCACTGCAGCTCTCAAGAATTGAATTTTTTTCAGGCAGCGGCCTATCTTTCTCGTCCAGATTACGGAGGCGATGAAATTTAGTGAGATTTAAGCCAAACATTAAACAAAAATAATATATGATTCTGACTTCTTTCAGTATATTTTTTGAAGCATTTCCTATTTTAGAATATCAAATGTAAATATGAATAAATAATTCCCAAAAAAATGTATTTTTTTGGATCGAAACAAAAAGTTGGTTTATTACAGTGGACAGAAGCAGTCCAAAGCACATGTGAAGTGGATAGGTTTTTTTTGATGTGTTTTAGTTTTTCAAATTTCTACAGAAAAATTTTTTCTTTGTTGAGTATTTTCAAACCTTTTTTTCACAATAAAAAATTTTGGAGTTGATAGTTCTGAAGAGATATTGATAAAAATATATTTAAATTTTGAAATGTAAATTAATATCATGGGAACTTGAAGTACTTTTATCCGCTTTTTTTTTTTTTTTCCAAAATCTGCTTTGCTATTCATGTGAGTAGTATTTTAATTCATTCCACTATGTCGGATCCTTGTCACATAAATTCAAAAATACATGCTAAGCATACATCACGCTTCCATCCAGAGATTTAAGAATTTCTTACATTCCTAGTAGATAATTTTTTAGATGGAAGACATTTTAAAAGTAAAGAACCAGTCAGGAACCGGAGATTTGTTACATCTTTTAGTAATTTTTACTAAAAGATGTAACAAATTGTTATGTAACGAAATTTATTAGGCACCTTTTTTGACTGAAAAAACAGGCATTGTTCTAGTTCACTTAACGCGATTTTTTCGTTACTCTTTTGAAGAACTAATTTATCAATCAATGCATACTTTTTCCATCCGAGGTCATGGTTTACTATAGTTACGGGCATAACCTGGTAGAAGCAATGTGTAGAGTGAACTGATTGAAGGTTGCAGTGAATGAGTTCATGTTAATCCATCCATTTCCCATAAATCACAATTAGAGAAGGTTTTCTATTGTTTTTTCCCAAAAATTTCCAGTTTCTTTCCTTCAAATCAAATTTTATACACAATAAAGGAGTGTTGCATCACTGCGGAAAGTACTACGGAAATCTTCGTAATCTTCACTAGAATGCAATGCAATGAGTTACTAATTTTCGTTTTAAACCATAAGAAATGGAACAGAAGGAAATATTGGGTATTTCTTAATTATGATAATTAAATATTTTGCTCACTTAACAAATGTATTTCTTCGGTCAAGTGTGAAAGTTTTTTTCCCATAAATTTCATTACAATCTTCCGAAAAGTATGAAATTTTTTCGAGCGAAAATCTTTTTTTTTTCTTTTTTCGGCAAAAAAATTTTTTAAATGATGCGACATCTCGCAGTTTCCTTTGTAATAAATCTGCAAATTTCTTAGTTAGTTCTCGATTAACTAATAAAAAATCAAAAGAATGTACTTTCTAAAAAGCTTGCAAATAAAATTCAGATTTTGTCGGTACGCTGTAATATTTCTTCCTTGTTTAAACACAAAATTCTGAAAACAAGATTGAGGAATTTGAAAAAGAAAAACAGCCGGATTTCAGGACCAAAAAATAAAAACGATGCTCGGTTTTCAGCATATAGACAAATAAAAAAAAAAAATCATTCGAAAATGGGTGATGTATTTGACAAATCAACAAATTCAGCCTTTATTCTCTATCATATTCTGTTCTATTTATATAAATATTTAATTAATTGTGATGAGATGACCATCTTGTGGGTTGATGACCATTGTTTATGGTGTTGCACAGATCCATGACGCAATTTCCCATCATTAGTCTGGTCAAATTTCTTAAAATTTAACTTCGATTTAATGAATTTCGGTTCTAAAATATTTGTTCATTATATTTATTAAACTTGACTGCCTACTTTTAATTATTCTTCTAAATCGATGTATTATGCTGGATGGTGACAAGTTGACAATTCATTGCATCATATTATCTGGTCATCTTTTTTAATTAAATAATAATCTTACTGGTTGATGGAATGTTATATGTAACTATCTTTTCCCATAATCTTATCATGTAATCTTATCACATAACCCTTAAACAACTGTCTCAGTTCAGCTTTCTATGCTCACATATGAGACACTATTCTGCGACATAAAGTGACAGCATTTTATCGCATGCATTTTTATCATGCAATGTTTTCATAAATTGTTTTTGCTGATTATCGAAAATTATTTGGAAAGAAAATTCGAAGCAATGAAGAAAGAGAAGGAAAAGGGAAAGAAGGAGAAGCAATTTCCTCGTTGATATTTTTCACAAGCCTTTTTATTGAACCCATAATCTGATCTTAATCTTTTTCTCAATCTCATCGAATCTTAATAGCCTTTTTGAATTGTTGATAATATATTATCATTTTGCATACGATCTAAACAAAGTTATCAGTTAAGAATGGAATTTTTCAGATTTCTCGCTACATTCGACTAATTCTTAAATTGCAAAAGACGCGTAATGCGTTTTATACTGTAAGTTTATTTCTCCAATTTTCATTACTGATTTTTTTCCTCGAATATAATTATAAATATTAAGCAAAATCGGAAACACGACAAGAATAATTTATTATTGAAATAATAATAATGTTGTGGAAATCGCTGGTAATCGAATCATTTCGAATCACTTTGAACTTACTAAATTGCTAATTTTTTCCCTCACTATCTTTCGATTGTTTGTTTATTCTTATATTTGTTTATTTGCTAGAATAATGTTTTCCACCCACCAATCTTAGATTTGGAATTTTCTGATATTTTTAACATTCTGTTATTTTATAAAAACTTGAATCTTTTTCATCCTAATAATAAATAATAATTTCAGCTTATGATTGTACGCAAAAAAATTAACAAAAAAATTGTACACAAAAAAGTAAAAAAAATTAATGTATTTGATTTTCTGTCATTTTGTCATTTTTACTGACCTTATTTTTCGCCATCATCCAGAATTTACCCATTTGATCCCTAATTTGGCGTTAAATAGAATTGAAAAACCATCGACTCAGAGATTTCTTGATTAATCATTCACTTCCTCTACCGCATCCTACCACTTGATAAATAAATCATAAAATACTAAATATATATCACATTATCATTATTACATATATGATTGAGCAACGAACAGAATAGAAATTTTCAAACATTTGTATCCTTTCATTTCAATTAATACTTTTTCAGCGACGTGACCGTTCTTTTCATTTTACTTTGCTTCCAAATGACGTTTTCTAGCGCACGTGATTCACCAGCATACACGTCGAGCCATAAGGTAAACAAGAAGAGCAAGGCTTTTGTGCAGCATTTACGATGCTTCTGTATATTGTATATTAAAATGGGATTTTAAAAAACTGAAATTTGAAGGAAAAACTTGGTTGATAACAATTGCTCTATTGAAATTTAAAGTAAATATAACTGGGGAATAAATGGAATATCCAGAATATGAGCGAAAAATAAATTATCTTTTTGAATGATCTGAAAATTAATGAGCATACTGAATTCTAAGTGCTAATTTTTTTGTCGAATTAAATTTTGAAAAATTTTGATAAGAATTTTTTCTAGCTCCGCCATTCTCGACATCATCATTATCATCATAAGAAGAGAAGTCTTGTAAGGAATACACCTGATACTGATTTACTGACACAGCCCTCAGGGAATAAGCAAATGCTTCTGGCGAAACCTTATTGGCCTTGGCCATAATTTGGTCTTAAGGCGTTATAGAAATTGGGCTAATGCTTTCACTGAATATGGGAACAAAATACAGAAAGGAAGATGTTGTGATGTCGATTTTTGACGCTTATAATTTGTATAAAGCGCATTTAGGTAGTTTGTCCTGAATATAATTGAAAAGATGAATATCAAATTCAAATGTTCCTAAATTTAATTAAATTCAATAATATTGCATGGAAGTATTTCTTGAGTATTAGCTTTGAATCTCAGCAGTGATGATTCGGACCAGAATTCATCATTTTGCTCTGAATCGAAGCAAACAAATCTACATTTTATTTAAAAGCGCTTTTGTAGCATAGCCTAAACGGGCACTAATTTATTCTTCTTTTATTTATTTATTAAAACTTTCATTTTTTTTAGTTGCCCATCCATACATTTTACTTTGAGCCATTTTACGAGAATTCAGTTCTATTCACACCTCACTTCGAATATGACGAATAATCTTGAACAGGAACAATTTTCAATTATTCGCATCCAAACAAATTTGGCGAATGACAATCATTGATTTCAATGAAATAAAAATTAAGGTTTCCGCTGAGCTGGTATTTTGGCTACAAACATCGTGCTTGGATGTTTTGGAATGTGGGAGGACGAAATTAAAAAATAAAATTTCCCTCCTTTTGAATTAGTATTCCTAATGCTATTTTTGATCCGTATTTTTACTGCTTATTCATTTCCAACTTACAGAACAATGCTTAGTTCCAGTCCTTAAAAGATAAATGATTTTGTACAAACTGAATATGAACAAATGTTTCTGAATAATAACGAAAAAAATAAGAATAAAAGTGACATGTGTCTATAAAATTTCAAGAAAAGTGAACTTTAACCTATTCTTGGTCTTATGCATCATGTTAAATTTGATTACAAAACAACGTAATTCATCTGCTTTTTTGTTATAATGTATACATATTACACGTTTATATTATTTTAAATGATTAATTTATTATTCGTTTCTGCATGAAATAAAAATCACAGTTAACTTGGTTAAACCTCTTGTATTATGATATTTTGATACAATTTCAATTTCGAAAGAAAACTAGTTTAAAGAGAATTATATTGTCCAGCTCATTGGAAATTATTGTATCATTCACAATGCTCTTTGTTCGTGAAAATAAAGAGAGAGAAAAAAACAAGATCCTAGTTGTTCGAGAAATCAATTATTTTCAATAAAACTTCAGTCGATGGGATATGTTTTATTACCGACAGAATAGAGCATTATTCAACATGTTGTGCGTACTGGTAATGGCACAAATATTCGTTGTGTATGGTTGATTATCTACTTCCCGATTTACTTCAATTTGTCATTTGTGTCGACTATCGAAGGTTTTCAATGTGAGGGTATGCTGGCATAATTGTGAATAAGTGTAGATGAGTCTCGTCATTTTAGTTTTATCGCACATCCAAATATCACAAATGTGGGCAATAACTAAACATTTTTAAATTTGAAAGAAATTTCAAAATTTTTCAAGTTTAAAAAAATTTTTAAATAAAATTTTTTACTTTTGAAAGATTTTGAAATTTAAAATTGATAAACTACATCCATCTTGAAATAATTGTGTCATTCAAAATTTAGGAAAATTTTGAGAAACTTTATAAATAATTTTCTCCACCATCCAATTATATGACGAGAAGAAAAAAAAAATTTCATCCATTTCAGTTTCACTTTAAACAGGTTTTTCTATTGTTGAATACTGTTGTGCTGAGGGAAGTTGTCGTAGAGATGCCCAATTTAACAGAGGATAAGTCCTATTTAATTTGTTTCTGCATATTATTTCACTGTGGGAATAGCAAAGAGAAATGAAGATGGAGGAGAAAATAAGGCATAAGATGGGATGTGAAGATCAGAGATGAAAAATCTCGAATGCTATTAATTCACAGTATTACAGTAGTAGCAGAAGCATCTGCGGTGGGAATTGTTCTTTCCATTGGATTCGCATGATGACCCAGGTCAAGCTGCTCAGAGAATGCATCGCTAAAGGTCAAAAGTACAACCAACTCAAATAACACATAGCTATGTAAAGAATGTACAACGAAATAGTCTCTTACTCTGAGCTGTAGGTAATATGACAACGGTAAATATCAGTTCAGAAGACCGAACATCTGTGTGTCTGTTGACTTACTGACATGTAACTTAGTCTTGTAATCATTTTTTTCTTGTTTTCTGGGTGGGTAATCTTGAAATTTGACCTTCGTGGTCTTTTCAAAGATTTGCTGCTTTGTTTTCACACCTGTTCATCTATTTCACGCAAGAACTACATATCACTTACCTATCTTCTGTGTAAAACGCGGTTCTCTTGCTCAATTACTACCCAAGTCTCATCTCTAATAACGCATTCATCTACACTACAGTATGAAAAAGCTTCCTTCATCTAGCCTGGTAAATTTAGGATCCGATAAATCTAATTAATTGGTGTGATTCAGAATGCTTTTTTTAATCCTTTTAAACTTATTGGATTTCTTGGAGTTTTGCATAGCTTGTGATCTTTGTTCCATGTTTTGCCATAATATTGACATGTGCTAGCACTTTTTACTCTTTTTGAAAGACTGGAGATGTCGTAAGGCTTATTCAGGAAACTAGAAAACAAGCTAGCTATTGAAATGTGTTGCTTGTTTAAGTATCTAAAGCCGAGAAAAAAGTAATTCTGGCAAACTATTTGTTTCTGAAAAAATAAAAAAAAGTGAACTGAATTATCGAAGTGAAAAGAATGCTCTTACTCTAAATTATTGATCCGCATTACGAATATCATTATTGACGAGGAATAGATGTATTCGCAAATCTTTATTATAGATAAGTCATCTAGTTCATTACTATTGGAATAAACATCACATTTGCCCACCTCTCAAAGTCAGACAACTGATTCAAATTTCATACATAAAATCAAAATTTTGAGTGAGCAGTCTATTCTTCGAATTCCGAGAAAATAAGAGGAAATATGTTGATGGGCAAATATGCGTTATCAATCTTTCAGCTTCTCTATATTTACAGAAAATGTTGAATTCCTATCAGTTCAGCACCAATCGAGCATTTATTTCTCTTGTTCGCTTTCTACGCTTTGCTTCAAGGAGCTGATAACAGAATGGATTTAAATTTGAAGAGTATCTGATATCGCGCTTTTGTTTCTTTCAAGATATTTCTGAATGATTCTTATTGACAATTCTGTTTCCATCACTTTTCAATTTTTCGTAATCATTTAATCGTCCAGTAATCATCAATTTATCGTCAGCTTTTTCCACTTTATATTGTTTTTTTCTACTTATGTTTACAAGTAGAAATTGTTGAGAATGAAAGGAGGAATTCTTTGGAAACATACACGAAGATTCCTGAACAAAGTGCAACCATCAACTTAAGATAGCACTGCTGGAACGAAACTTCAGATTGGCATCTTCTTATACCTCTCTGATGTAAGAAGCGATTCTCCCGGGAAGATCTCATTCTTTCTTCTGTACTAACCCATTCCCGCCTGATCTTTTATCTAGTCGGGAAACTTGCGATATTCTCTAACCCTTCTCTAAACAGTGCTTATCTTATCACAATTCTCAGTGTTACTTTGCTCTTTTGATCGTCGTCTCACCCTCAATGCTAACAGGAATTCTGCCAAAAATGCCTTCAGGACAAACTTTCCTATTCTTTTCTTCTCGATTTCGATCACAAATCATTTAATGGCTGATTATCTGATAAGAACACCAGGAAAAACCTTCCCAATCATTTCGATCTCTTCTTGCACGAAATAGCAAAGCATCGTCAACACGAAAGGACGGACGATTGGTTCATCTCATCTCATCAATGAATCGATACAGCACAACATTCACTACACCTGCCTCTGCCATCCAATCATTGCTCAGCCTAACGACGCCTTCTTTCCCATCGATGACACGCCATACCTTTCCCTTTCCTTCTAGGCCTTGCTTATAGTATTTCCCTCTTATCATCATCCTCTCACAGACAAACAGACATAAACACACACACACATACACACTCGGATAGAAGGGAAAAGCTGTAGTAAAGGAAGGAAGATTCTGCAGCATGCTACGATGACGCTGCATTCCGCACGCACTGTTGCTTGATGTTGTGCGGTCGATACCGAGTGTGATGGATGATGGCTGGATGATTCGGCTGTTAGCGATATTTCATTGATGTCTTCTCGGACGGACTTAGATATCGCTGATGCATCGCGCTGTGAATCTGAACTTGCGATACTCTATGGCAGTTGCCGTATTCAACACAACAGCTATCTTCACGTGTGACTTTTGATCGTTTGTTATGATATATTTAGCGATTCAGTTTCGTAGAAAGCCAGAACTCTCGCTGAGCTGTTTGTACATCTCTTACACAGTTGCTTGCAACCTGCGGTTCATCTTGCAAGAGAAGGAGCAATGGACGACTGCAAAGCATCTTTCTACGCATATGTATGCTACGATTCGAAACATTACTCGAAAGTTTTTCTGATCTTCTTCTTTGTTTCAAACAAAGAGCTGCTATATTTGAGTCGTTAGATAGTTCATGAAGTAATAGTTGTTCTGTAAATGGAGCAAACAATTTATGTAAATAAAAATGTAAATATTCATTGTTCATTTCCACACAACGTTTCAAGTTCTTCACCGATTGATTTGAAATTTTGATGCAACGTTGCATTCGATTAGGCCATGTTTTATATAAATAAGGAGCGTGTTTAAGATTTTTCGAAGATTTTCAACTAACATTTACATTTTTATTTAGATATAGACTAGCTGGAGCTGGATCCAGTTAGCAGGTCATAATTCTCATAACAGTTAGTCCCAAAGCATTGTATTAATGTGTTCTAATACTTATTTCATGCGATGATTATCCTTCTTCATAATGTTTAGTTTTAATTTTCATTTTTTTTTTTCTGCTTTCTTGTCTGTAACCGTCATACAAAGTATCGTAAATCACTTCTGTATGAAAGAGACACATTACCCATCACAGATAAATATTAACTATTGGTCATTTGATGGAGCAATCTGATCTGCAATAACAAGCACCTCAGTCATACTACAGGAAAATCAGTGATTTCTTGTTTCAGTTTAGGAAATACTTGAGAAATACAAAATCCATCTATTATTTCGCTTCTCTGAAAAAACCAATTGAGAATAAACAGACTGTTTTATCGTCCTCATCTCTTCCCTTCCCGTTATTTCTCGCTGCTTTTCTTCGAAATGATAAATAGTAGTTTTGGAGATGTTTTAGGTGCTATCATTTATTGCATGTATTCATTCATGCGTTACAACAGTTGTACCTTTACCATGATTATTCGGTGTAACAACTCATAAAATGACAACATAAAAACAAGATTAGTGATGCTGATACTATTGCTATTGCAACACAGCAAGCAATAATACTGACTCCTCAAAATGGGAATTGAACTATTATTAATCGATTTTTTCATTTCAATTCTATTTTTCTTGATTGATTGATTATTTGTAAATAAGTCAAAACAAGGAATATTTTCCCTTCTCATTGCAACTTGGTTGGAGATGATCAACGATGAGTATGCTTTCAAATCTATTGACATTTTCGTTAATGCTTTTGTTTTCTTCCATGGTTGTTGTTAGTCTATTTAAAGTGCTTTGTGAAAAGAATGAGGAAAGAAAACATAGTTATTTCATTCTCTTCTCTGTTATTTTCAAGCATATTTGAAAGATTATCCTTCGAGAAATCCAATTTTTGATCTTTGTACGAGACAACAAGAAGAATATAAGAAAAAAATTAGCGTCAGGAAAGTTTCTTCCTTCTTTAACAACATCTATTATTTTGCAAGGAATATGATTATGTCTTTTAAGGTTTTTTTTTTTTAATTTTTGACTTAACGTAGGTAATTCTTCTTTAGCAGTATTAATCATATTCCAACTTGGAAATATTTCACTGAATAAACTTAACAGCTCTAATTATGATACTTCTGCAGGAAGTTTTTTTGTCCCACTGAATCCATAATTTCCAGGATATTCTTATTATATCAAGTTTGTCAAGTTTTTATCTGCAACCAAATCAATATCACGATATCAGATATATCTATCTGTGTTTACGCTTCGTAACTACTCTCCTTTAGTTTTATGCATGCACAGCAAGCTGTTAGTGTAATAGCTGCTTAGGCTTAGGAATGTCAACGCCGTGTGGAAGAAGTATTTTTCTCGTTTTCTTGCATCATTCATTTTACGTAGATTTCCAATGAATGAGAGAGATTGTTGATGCAGTGGAGCATGCACGACGAGCTTGTTTGCCATTCACTCATTTGCACTTTTTCTCGGGAGAAGTCTTTGATCTCAGCATGACAATGTTTTGAAAAATTTTACTATCAGTCAAGTACTGAAATATGGCCGTTTCATTGAAATTGTACTAGAAATTTCCTATGTGACTTCCCGCATCGTGCACTTGTACATTACAATCATTTCACTACGTCTTTAACTATCTTTTATTAAAAAGAAAAATGTGTTTCTTGATCTTTAAAGATACTAATATGACTTGGCATCATTTAATATTTCCATGTCCAGTATAACTGGTATATTCAGAAAAACTAGGACTTAAAAAAGTTGAAGGTTTAGAGGCCAAATAAGATTTTTAATGGCATAGATGTAGAGATTCTGATCCCTAAACCAAATAACTCGCAACGAATGGCAATCTTTATGGGTGCATTTGAAATTTGTGGCCTTTCGTAATATCAGTGTGTTTAAACGAACGACGACGAGATGGAATATGATCAGTTGTTGGTGGTGGTGCATCATCTCACGGTGACAGCCTTATCCATCCATCTATTATAAATACATTTATTTTGGAGCATTTGTTGCCGTTAGCAGTACTGCTGACGCGTGTACCTGAAACCTATTTATTTCTATCCAAATCTTTTCATCTAGATATAGTATTGGTAGAGAAGGGGAGATGTTGGTGACATTATTCGATGTGATGTGATCATCTGGCATGGTGTGACATGAATATATCTTTCTTCGTGCATCCATTTCCACCATCTTCCATTGCAATTAGCGTTTTACATGAAAAGAAGGACTGGACAGAATTAAGGATTCATTGTCATCTGTCGCCTGATGACCATATTGATTCCTTCCAGTCGACGGAATGTTAAATGTTAAAAGTAGTTCATTTTTGAATTAAATATATACATGTATGTCACATTTTACTATTCAGGAAATATCTTAGATTACTTAAACTACTTGAACATACCGAATTAGGACACACTATATGTTATTTGAAAATACATTTCCTCGTTGGATGAATAATAATACTTTTTATTAAATGTTATGTGAATCCAATAAATTGTGGAATGTAATTAGTGTTTCTTTATCTAATCGGAAATACTGAAGTAAATTGATGCATGAGAATTACTTTCATGAAGCGCGTCATTACCTACAACTATAGGACTTGTCGTTTTGCGATTTTAACATTACAGCTAATTCTTATCCATAACATAATTTGAAATAATATTTAATATTATTTAAATATTGATCACATTATATAATTTCAATTGTTTTTTTATTCTGTTTGTGTTTTTATGCATATTTCGAACACTTTTTTACTACTTTAGTTACAACATTCGCTAGCAGCATAGGATGTTTTGATATCAATTGTTCTATGATTTGCAAAATTTTTTCTTTTTTTTTTGTAAAATTTTTAAATTTGCATTTTGCAAAATTTAAAAATTTTTCTGTACTTTGGATTCGTCATCAGTGACTTGGAATGCTAAAGTAGCGCAGCACATAGAGGTGCAGACACACGTTAATAATGATATTAATAACATTTTTCTGAAATGATGCTTCATTTTTTGTGCTGTGGAAAACGATATATTACAAAATTTATCTTAGAAAAAGTTGTCGGCTTATGGCATCTAATTTAACACCCACATCTGTATGATTTCTTATTTGCATAACTGCAAGTTTTATACATTTTTGAGTATTTCTTAAAAATAATAAATTGTTTGTTATGATATTTACTTTCTAGTGGATTTTTTTCCTCTTTAAATATTTGATAATTAATATGGAAAACTTTATTTAAATTACTATGATAGTTGATGGTTCTTTTCTTTTTGATGAAGAAAATGAATTATAAATTGGGAAAGAAAGTTTAAATAAAGAAAAGACTTATCTTCCATATATTATTGACAAAAAAAAAATAACTTGCAAACAGACAGAGCCGGTTGTTGCTGTTTGTTTGCTCGTAAGAGAAAGAATGATAAGTGAGAGTTTTTCTGCGACAAGGAGCTTTCTCAAATAAATTTCGATCAGCCCGATGGTGCCGCCAGTGTCACCTTCACCATTGTCACCCGAACATACTGTGTGCTGTAATGGAGATTGCTCCCATCCAGCAACGGATTTTTATTTCATTTGTAGGAAAAATCAACGAGACATTTCTGCTTTCCTCATTCATCAAATTGATAATCTCGCTTGAAGAATTGTGTAATGCTCGGGGATTCATTCATATATTGATCGGTTGATTGTGCATTGTTATTCTTTTTCTTTGATTGGAGATCAATCAAAAATTATATTGGTCTGACATTAGAGCAGATATCGCCTGTCGTGACATTTCAGAATGTATTGGATGGATCGAGTAGGAAAAAAGTTATGGGGCCATCTGGAAAACAGGAGTGAAACAGGATGGAATAGGAAAGCTCAATATTCTTGCATCTTTCTCTCCAAATTTTTTCTTTTATGTTTTTTCTTTCGTTCTACATTTTGTTGCATTTCAGGACGGTTTCTTTATTAAAAATTTTAGTTATACCGCCCTTTATATGCATCAACCTTTGTGACTTTTAAACGAAAAGGAGAATTATGATGACAGTTAATTTGTTAACGCCAATTCTTTTAATTTATATAATATGTATTACGAGATGTAACAGAAGAATGATGTTATATCTGTAGAAGCTTTATAGCTAGGACACGCAATGCATAGACTTTGGAAGTTGAACAGTTTTCAAATTAAGTTTTTTATTTTCTCAGGTTGAAATTCAAGATGTTCCGTACATATCATTTTCTTACATATTCCTACACGAAAATTTTACTGTGAAAACAATTCGTGAAATCCATTTATGAACTAGGTATACTTTAGCGTGCTGTCGTATCCAACATCGAATGTTCCGGTCAAGGACAAGATGATCTGCATAGAAAATTTCCCATCCCTTGCCTTCCTTGGTTTCCATATCCGTTATG
Source organism: Onchocerca flexuosa (assembly GCA_002249935.1). NCBI lineage: Eukaryota > Metazoa > Nematoda > Chromadorea > Rhabditida > Onchocercidae > Onchocerca > Onchocerca flexuosa. Next base: position 3,483,027 of record KZ269977.1, on the reverse strand, counting down.
CATTCCATGTGCAACATTTCCTTCCACTTATTTTAAAAATGATTTTACTCTAGATTAGGAGATGGTAAGTGGTCAAACTAAGGATCATTTTCAGTAATTTCTCTGTTGAAGTATATTTATTGCTAAAATTGTGCGAATGAAAATCATCTCAATGACCTAAAACTCATTTTGATTTTGATTAATGCTTGCAGTCTGCAAGCGGCAAAATGAAGAAACATAAAAATAAGAGCAAAACAAAAAAATACACTACATTATGTATTGCTATTATCGATGCTATCATCATTATGAAATTACATAATTTGTTGATTAATTCCAGTATCATTTCAGGCATCCCCCACACAACAATCCTCACTTGCTTGCTTCCTTACTTCGTCATATCCTGTCATCGCTACAATTATTTTCATCATTACTGAATTTGTTGTTCCTCTACAATCTTACCTACATTTACTGAAACCCATCTATCTTCAGTAAACTTCATATTTTTCTCATTAGTGATCTTCCTGCACAGAAATTCTCTTTCTGTAATTCCTAGTTATCCAGACAAAAAATTCACGTTGCTAACGAACTTTTTCTGAATTTTTTCAACTTCATCAATCAACTACAACATGCTGAACGGTTTTTATGATTATTTCTTTGGCAGTGAGGATGTTAATGACAACAATACAAAAGTAAGTATTGTGAATTTTTTCCAATGTATGCTTGGATGCAAACGGAAATTCCGGTTCGCTGAGAATCATTTTTGCCTGTAATTATTGCTTAATAGAAACATCAATCGATGTTCATGGAAATTCTCCGACAGTTTAACTACTGACTGTAAAAAGCAATTTATGCAGACTTTTATTGCATCTTTAGGAATATTTGGCAAACTCTTCCGAAAAACTTCTGAGTCTATTGCTATTGAAGAAAATTACAAAAGTATATTTTGTGATTTTTAGGAGAATGTTACCGTGCTGACGAATTCGACCGATTTGGTTGCTTTTACTTTACCGAATAGAAGTTCGGAAGTTAAAGATGACGATTGGATTTTACTTGATGGTAAGAATGAGATTTTACTGTTTCGTAGTTACAAGCAGTAACTGAAAATAACAAAATTTTTGATTCGGCACATTACAGCACAAGTTAATTGAAAAAAAAAAAAAAGATATTGTCCAGTTTTATTTATTGCTCACATTGTTTGCAAAAATTTAATCAATCAGTGGTTGGTTTTGTATCACAGAAAATTGTTGTGATCGCGATAAATTATTGTTCAAAATAAATAAATTTCCAAATGAACAATACTTTTATTTCCAGGACAGTTATCTTCTGGTCGTTCGACACCGGTGATTATTCCGGAACCGGATCTAATAGCCATTGACGATGAACTCTCAACAGTGTTTACCGGATCTGTGCGATCAGTGTCGCCTGCATCGACTCTTTCACAAAATGACGTATCGTTGCAGGAACCTATCAGATGCGATTTCACCTGGGATTTGATTCGAGGATCATGCAACGGAATATCGGGAAAGCATGTCGAACGAATGCGTCAAGCAAAACAAAAAGCTATCGAAAGGAAAGAATTGGAGCGAAAGGTGCAGTTTGTTGACAATATTGCTATCAGTAATCAATTAATTATATTACCTTTAATGTGCTTGCAAGTATTTTCCTATGCTTGTAGATAGTTTCAACTTTCTTGGAATTTTTTAGAATAATGCAAATTTTGTTGCAGCTCTTCGAGAATCAACTACTAGGAATAAGTGATACTGACAAAAAACTTAACAACAACAGCAATGCCAATAACAAAACACTAAATATGCTGAATAATGCTGCTAAAATGAAGAGGTAAATTTAGATTCATTGTTCATATGTACAGTAAAAAATATAATGGGAATTTTCGATTATGAGTAATTTGAGAAAATAGATCTGTTGATTGCTGTTAATCACTTATTATCCCCCACAAATCAGAAAGTAAATGACTGAGAAGAATTATATCTTTATTCAGTAATTTCATTTCCAAGAGAGATTGAAAAAGATTTCAATTCTCCCTGTAAAGAAATTGCGACTCTTCCTGCAAAGAAATTACTTTTTTTTCTTATTCAAGTCCAAAAACTTGGAATCATTTTTCAACTTTTTCTCGGTTATTTCCCATCTTTTATTTTTCGATTTTTCACGTATCAGTTTTGTTTCATTATTAGCTTTCACTTCATGAAGAAAAAGATGTGTTTAGAAGCTGTGGGCCCATTTTACATTTCAGTACTACTGTTGAACATATCGAAATATATTAGAGTGATGGGTAAAGGATTTAAAAAAAATGCTAACCACTGAAAAATAGCTTTCATTAAGACGAACGAATTCGTTACTCCAAAAACCCCTAAAATCATTGAAATTTACTTTAAAAAAATCACCTTTCATAACATTACAGGGTTTGTTTAATTTTCTCTGGAATTTATTAATTGGCATCTGTGAATTTCACATTTTAAAGTTTATTTACTGAGACATTTTAATTTTTCTTGTTCTTATTATGTTCAGATATTATTAAACTGTAATATCATTCATAAAATGTTGTCGAAAACATCTTCATCAGTTTTTTTATTTTCTTAAAAACTAGAATTCAGGTAAAATGAAAAAAATGAACACAATTTATAAGTTGGAAAAAGAAAAAAGAACAATGAAATCATAAAAAATATCAGGAAATTGGAAAATCAGAAAAGAGAAAAAGTGTTTGGACTAAAAGTGATAATGGCTTTTTTTTTTTTTTTTTTTTAAAGATGAAAATCAGTCATATGAACTTCAAGTATTGCGATTCATTAAAGAATTCTACAGATCAACAGCTGCTGGACATTTTGCAACGGATTCCAAAACGAAACCACGTTCGAAGAAAACTAATCGTTTGCTGGCTGGCCGTAATAACGACCGTAAAGTGAACAACACTTCGAACTAAATATTAGTACGAACTCGGAGAAATGATTAACAAAAAACATCAATTTGTGTTTCATTTCAGTTCCATCAGACGAGCATCGTTGTCATAGCTCTATTTATCCCTCTAATGTCGCAAGATTCTTGGTGTGAAAATTAACTCAACCACTTTTGAATTCAGAAATCAACATAGTAACACTTCTCACATTTATATTTTGTCGTCCTCCTGTGCAGCACCTTTCGAAACGCCTCACTTGATAGTTATACCTTATCAGTCAACACTTCTTTGTCGTGTATTATAATTATTCAGGTACATTTCTTAGTATATTGTTCAATTTGCAGCTGTTGGAGGATTCCTAGATATTTTGTTTGTTTGATCGTTTGGCTAAAGAAATATTTTTCGAAAAAAGCAGTAAGTAGGATTCATCCTTTTTCTCTTCCATGAGGGAAGTGATGTAGTTTGAAGTTCTTAGCCTTATTTGACATTTTAGAGCATTGTAGCTTATTTTGTAACATACTAAAAATCTTTTATACTCACAGCGACGAATAGATTCTCAGTAGAGTAACTGCCATAGAAAAAAGAGGAAAAAATGTAATCTTTTTGTTTGAACCTTTAGCATCGGGATACTATTTCACGATTAAATTATGTATCAACGAACATTGTTGATCTTAATTTGCGTCGAAATAATCAATAGATTGCTATCCATGAAGTATTCATGATTTCTTGTAGTATAAAGGAGATAATGTAATGCTTTGGATTAGAATATCGAGTCTTTTGCAATATCAGTAATTTGCAATCTTTTACGGTAGCTCAGATCACAAAAAACTGTTTATTAGTCGGTCTCAGTCGATTGGTTCACCACCGCATGTTTGGAAACATGCGGTTTCCAACAGATGTAATGCTCATTTGTATTTTGTATAAATTTGTAATTAATTAAGTATCCATCCCAGTAATTCTACTTGTATAGTGTTCTAGTGTTATCTGCATGTTAATACATTTCATATCCTTTCATGAAATTCTACCTGCCTGCCATTTTAAATCCATATTATGCATATTTCTCATATTTGTTTTACAATTTTTGTGAGTGAGTAATCACGAATTATCAGAGTTCCCGAGATACCGAATTTTTCATCACAGTAACTCTGTCTGCAATCTGTCTATCTTTAAATCAATAAATTACTTGCTGTGTTTCTTATATTATTCCTCTCCATACTTTTTCAATTCATTATGGGTAAATTACTCCAAACTTTCGCTTTTTTCTCAAAAATTTCTGGAGTCATTTGCAGTCGAGAAGAGTTGATTTTTAAATTCCAAAAAATTAGACGAAAATCCAAAAATAACTAAAAATTCTAAATGAAAGTTTATATTTTTCAAAAACTTTTTTAAAAATCAATAACATCTAAAACTTCATTTTTTATGTGAATTTGAACTTTAATTATTTTTATCCACTTAAATTTTTACTCTAATCACTTCGTCTTTATGTGTTTAATGGTTGTTTGCATGTATTGTGTTAATAATAATTAAATAATAATAATTTAAATTGTAATAGCAAAAATGTAAACTAGGTGTATCATTGTATTTTATTTTTGGGAGAATTCATTGTCACAATAATGATTCAGTACTACGACAGTAATTTTTTTGATGCTTATTGGAGCATAAAGAAAATTATTAAGTGATTACCTAGTATTTAATGTTTCACAAATTACTAGTACTTTAATCTATACTTTGTCTTGATTTTGAGTGAATGTGATTTGCAAATTTGTACTTCGAGAAGTATATATATTTTTCTTCAATTTCATTAAAATGTCTCTTATTAAATAATGAGTGCATCTCATGTATATATACAAAATACAAGCTTTTTTAATCTTTTGCATCCGTACTTTATTTATACAATATTTTCAATTAGAATTGTCCAGGTAATATTTTGTCCTTTATAATTGTAATGATAGTGATGAATTATTTGAAGAGTAAAAGTTATACCAGCAGATACAGCGGTGAACAGATAATTATGCAGCCATACTCTTTGAACAATTAAATTTTTCAAATGGTTGGTAGAATTGTCATGATGTGAAGTTTAATTTTGATTTTAGTCTTGGATTGAATTCGACAATTCATCATTGCATGATACAACTGTAGCTAAAACTATACGAGCATTATGTTCGCTCAATTAATGTCCCTCAAATTTTAATGATGAGTTTTGTAAAGGTCTTGCTGAAGTTATTCAGGTCATACTGGCTCCTTTTTTGTAAAATGTGTAACATCAGGATTGTCACACTCCAGGATTACTTTATTTCTCACTGTTTCCATACATTTTTAGTAAGGTTATTTCATTAGTAAGGTTATTTCATTATATAATGGAAAAAAAAAGAAAAAATAATAGTAATATTAATAATTAGCCATACCAAGCCACGCTTCGCATCGCCATCCAGCTAGTCTATGTAAATAAAAATTCTGCTCACTTTTACCTTTCACAGGTAATTTGTCGCAAGTAGGTGTATCTATATGAAAACATATGCCTATTTCAAATGCAGCGTTGTTTCAAAATTTCAAATCAATCAGTGAAGAACTTGAAACGTTGTGTCAAATCGTTGTATATTTTTATTTATATAAATTTGTCGACTATTATCTACTTTTTACAAATGAAAGTGTAAGTTTTCATCGTGGCTTTTGACATATCGAACATTTACATTTTTATTTGTAAAAAGTAGATATAGCTAAAATAAAATATGTAAAAAACAAAAATTTGAAGTTCTTCACCGATTGATTTGAAATTTTCAAACAACATTGCATTCGAATAGTCAGGTGTTTTTATATAGGTAAGGAACGTATTTAAAAACTTTCGGAGTAGGTGGAACCGACCGACCCTAATCTATTCTTATTTTTTATCATTTTTATTATTTTCCATTGATTTATTTTTTATTATTTTTTATTTCTTATTATTAGTTTTTATTTTTTTTGTCATCTTTCATAATTTTTTTCACTTTTTATCATTCTTTACTGCAAGACAAGAAAACAAGTATTTTTTATTTCTGTTTTATAAAAAACACATAACACAACACATGAAAAATAAATTTATAAAAATTAAATATTTTTTATTAGTTCACTTGGCCATGCTTTTCGTCGAAACAACAATATTTCGTGTGGCCGGCTCCATCTAGTCCGAATGTTCTTAAAAACGAGCCTATTCGAATAAAATGTTGTTTGAAAATTTCAAATCAATCGGTGATGAATTTGAAACGTTGTGTGACAAGTAACAACAAACATTCACATTTTTATGTATAAAAATTATTGTTTTTCATTATTTATTATTAATTATCGTTATTTTTTATTATTTTTCATTATTTTTTATATTTTTTGTCGTTTTTTTTGTTATTTTCTCATCATCTTTCCATTTAGAAATAATTTTTATTGCAAATAAAACAAAAAGTAATTATTTTTGTTAGAAGTAAAACAAAAGCAATTCTTTATTATAAATAATAAAAAATAATGAAAAATGAAATAAATAATAAAAAATGATAAAAAAATTACAAAAAGTTATAAAAAATAAGCAATCATAAAAAACCATAAGAAATTTGTAAAAAATTATAAAAAATTATAAAAAATTATATAAATAGTAAAAAAATAAATAAAATAATAATAATAATAATAATAATAATAATAATAATAATAATAATAATAAATAATATTGATAATAAATGATAAATAATAATTTGAGTAAAATAAAACGAACAAGAGTGAATTTCTGAAAAGGAAGCTAAAAATATGTAATGAAATGTGCGTATTTTCTTTTTTCGAAAGTTTGACTTTCTTGATTTATCATTCTCCAAGTCCAACAGATTTCATGCTAAATGTTTGCGTGTCAGTACTTCGATTTTCTCTTGGCATATTGAGAAATCCTCGTAAAAGTTATAGTTTCCTCTCTTTTTGGGATCCTTTATGAAACTTCTTAGGATCCTTTATCCTTTATAAGACTCATTCGCACTGTAAAATGACGTGTACATATTTATAAAGTCTGCTGCTAAAGAAAATTCATTTAAAAAATATTGCTTTTCGTTGTTGACATGAATTTGATATTATTTGTATTTGAATAGAAGTATTTCAATTTCAAAATACTCTTAGAAGTCTCAAAATCGCTATTTAGTTTTTCCATAAGAGCTCCGATATCTTTTACATAAGCTGATGTTTTGAGTAAATGATGTTCATTTTGTGACTAATATTGCCTTTCAAGTTTCTTCCTTCTTTACAAACAAACTCCTTCAATATTTGTATTTTCCCCTTTTTTGAAACGTGTTATTCTCGTATTTTAACTATAGTTATGCGAAATAGAATTTTTAAATGTACTCTATTCCTGTAAGATATTTTCATGTACTTTTTAATTCTTATTCATTTTTTTCCCATCATTCCCACTGTCTAGCAAATTTTTTTATCGTTTTTCCCGAATTTTTTTCAAAAATTTATTAGATTAAGATGGTCCAAAGTCATTTTTTATAAATAAACTTTGGTCTTTTCTTATATTATTTTGTATAACAAAAGATTTGATTGAAGTCTAAATCTTCCCAAAGTTAGATTATGATTAAATTGGCCAATCTAGAAACAAATTCAAACAAACTTCAGAGAAAGTTGTTTTTGATGATAATCTTTTTATTCCAAGAATGTTGAGATCTTCTCGGAATATATTATCAAATTCATTTTAACTTATTTTTATACATCTCATCGTTCTCGAAATAAAAGAGCTGAAACAATTGACAGGAAATGAATTAAAAAATCCAATCTGCGAGGAGTTTAATGCGTCAAAGTTACACTAAGTTACTGATGATTTGCTCCTACATCTTTTATCGAATCAAACTATAAATGAATTTAGATTTTCGCTCAATTTTTTGGCCTTTCTCGAGAGTTTAGAAATCTGTGATGCATTACAGGAATTGTTTGGAATTAAATTTAGCATGGAATACGATGACCTGAATCAATAATTTCAGAAATAGTGCACCTAACTCTTGTACAAAATTTTCATCATTTCAGTTGTGCTTTCTGTGAAGAAACAATACTGGGGAAGAAGAGTACTTTGGCACTGATGAAGTAAACAACGAATATTTTATCCCTTCTGCCATTCTTCCCGTCTGCTAATCGTCAATTCAGACAAAATCAAGCGTAAGCAACTGCTTTGCAAACTCTTCAATCTTCTATGCCAACATTTCCAAGTTTCACTTCAATTTTGGTTTCAATCTCAGTAAACAGTTTCAATAAAATATAGAAATGATCATCCAAGTAGCATCGGTCTTCCTTCTTCAACAGTTTGCAGTTTTTCAGACAAATGCTCCAGGCATTTAGTAATTCTTCAGGCAAATATTTCAGACGTTTAGTTACAATGTTAAAACATTTTATGAAATAATTTGATGAATTTAAGCAATATTTGCATATCCTTCGTTTGGTTTAGCACTTACTAGATGTTTATAGCATTCCTTAGAACACTGTAAATTTAGAAAATTGTGTGTTTGATGAAATAATAATTGGTCAACAAACTAATCTTTAAGTATAATTATCTGTAAGAAGTAGCATCACATTTTTCTATTTACACTGAAATCCTATCAGCTTATCGATGTTTTTAATTGTAAAAATTATCGAAACCTGTTGTTATTTTCTATCCAAGCTTGTTTAGTAATTAGTTTAAGTATTATTATTTTGAGAATGCTAATAATTCATTTGTCCGTTCGAACGGAATATAACTCCGAATTAAATATTAACTTTAAAATAATTATGCGAAAAAATGAACGATAATAAATTAATTCGGGATTAGATGGAATTGGGTTAACTTCTTTCAGTACTGTAATTTAAATTGTATCAAACACCCAACATAAACATCCAAATGATTTACCGACTAGCTAACGGTTAACTTCATACTCATTCCTCAGCAAAAAAAAAGTTTACACTTGGTAATTAGAAAGTTTCTAAATGAAATGCGTTAAATCATAATAAGATTATTGATTAATAGAGTGAACTGTGAAGTATCCATAGCGCATGCATATTTATTTTCTTATTTATTCTGATTTAGCATTAAAAAACTAAAATTAAAAATTTTTTTCTTTTTTTTCTCTTTTTCTTTTTTCTGAATTTTCTGCAGATTGAATGAAAACTGAAACCAATTTAAAAAATTCGAAATCCATACATTCTCAAAGATTTCAATTTAAAAACTTTAAATCATATCAAAAGAGTTATCATAGCTAAATCATAAATTTAATTAGATGTGAGAAAAATATCGGCGAGAAATCCAAATTTAGATATCCAGTTTTTCCGATCTAACTTCTATTCTTGATCAAAGTAGTGCTGCAAAATAAATAAATCTCTATCTGCTAACTCTCTTCAGAAGTTTGTTTTGATCTTACAAAATTAAAAACTAGCTATGCTTGACTGAGAACCATTCAGCTTTACTAATTTTTAGGTGACATGCTTTACCGTATCCATTTTATTAATCTGTTTTGTAAGTCTCGTGGATTTAAGCTGGATGAATAATAGGCTTTTTGAATTACCTGAAGTTAGGGCGTAATCTGACTTGCAGATAAGCCTAAGGAATTAAAGATAAAAAACAATTCATGAAGTTAATAAACAAATGATAATTTGCTTCCTATCGTCTTAAAGATGGAAAAATTATTTAGGAAAATGTGGTTCACTGAAAATGGGCTTTACCAATTTAATGCTCATAAATTTGCAGTGATTATTTATTAATTTAATCATATTTTTCCAATTTTTTTTTTTTGAATTCAATGCAAAATTTTACAGTCCGTAAATAGAGATTGTACATATGTCGCAACAAAATTTCAGCATCAACTATTGAAAGTGACTAATTAAGCATTTGTCATGCATGAACTTAAAGATACACGATTAGTTAAATCATTAGAAATCAATTAGAATGATGAGGAAAAAAATTATCAGTTAAGTATGTCACAACAAATTAAAATTTCTATTTGGGACAAAAATTTACGTTTTATTACTTTGTGGGCCGATATTATCATTTCTGACAGTTAAAAAGAGAGAAACTGTCTAAACTTTTTCCTTATTCAAAAAAGAAAAAATCAGCTGAAAGCAACATTTTTATGTCAGCATAATTTTGTTGACAAAACCACTATGCAAAACGCTTTCGCTCTATTGAACAATCAGACGGGAAATTTTTCGTAGGAAAATTTTCTAGTAAATTTAATCTTCAGATGTTAGCTCACTATTCGTAAATTGATGAAATTGGAAATATAATTATCATGACTATTTTCTATATAATAGTGTAAAGCATTCAATACGCATTTTATGTCCTCGTTAAACATTGTTTCGTGGACATTATTTCTGTCTTTCATCATTCTCCAACTGATCAGATCAAATTTATCAATTATAAATCTTATTTGTGATCAGCAATTACATATATTAATGAATTATTCCGAGTATTTTTTGTTTATCGTCAACTTCCATCGCTAAATTGTGAAATTATGCAAGGATAAAGGATCACAAGAAAACATATGACATGCTAAATTTTGAAGTTATCATTTTTGAAGATAACGCCAAGATTTGCCGTAAATTAGTTTTACTACAAATGCATCCATTCGTCAAAAGTGAATGAAAAGTGTTATGAAAATTTTTAGAAAGCTTGAGAAAGTTTACATTTCCTATCTATACTGATGCGTCGGAAGGCTTATTAAAGCAGTTATTTTCAGGATTAGAATAACTGTCTTCCATACAAAAATGCAAATATTTGAACATTAAATTTCATTTTTAATGATATTCATTTTTTCATTTATTCCTTGGACATTTTTTGCTTTCCATTTTTATTTTTATTCATTTCCAAATAAATAGATTCAACTGCGTAATTTATTTGACTTGTTAAGATTTTTTCTCGTTGGTGCTTCCTTTCTGAATATTACTTCTTCCAGGCCTTAAAGGAATTTCTCTCAAAAGTCTTGGCGCACCCCTTCGGCTTATGATTTGAAAGTTGTTTCATCGCATATTCAATGAATAGAATGTTTTTTCTCCATTCTCTGTGCTATAGGAAAATTTTAGAGCTCTAACACACATTTATTCGTATCACTTAGTCATTTCATTCGTTTTATTGACCTATTTCTTCGATAATCTAAAAGCCTTACTTTAAAGGTGCCAAATTTGAGCTTAGGCTCATTGTCGATGACGAGGAATTCGACAGCGGAATTCGACAGCGCTCAAGTCTGCATGATGCTAATGCTAATGCTTTTTGTTGGAGTCATTCGTTGAGTTATAAATTCGTCAAAGCAAAGCCTTCGTTCACTTGTTGACTGATTTTATCATCCACAAGAAATGCACTGGTAGAACATATCTCCACGCTCTGATCAATACTCCATCTATCATCAGCGGTAATAAACGCGAGTTGAAACTCGACTCTTGAATTGAATTCTCATTTCAAGCAGTCAGCTCAAACGCTTACATTTCTGCATCGTTTGCTTATCCCGCGAGAAAAAAACATAATCTTCATGTCCCAGGTGACAGATCACACAGATGCTCTCTATTTTCTTCATCAAACTACGCGGCTCTCCAGCTAATTCTCAATTTAACGCCCGTTTGCAAATATTTAATCAATAAGAATGTTTGAGGACCCTGTTGTGTTATGCTACTGATGCTTTTATGTATGTGTGTATGTGTGTATGTACGAGTGTGTGCGTGTATGTGTGTGTGTATGTGTGTATATAATATGTATATGTTACATAGTTCCGAATGACAAGATGAAAAGAGTGATGGAATAAAGGGATAAGAAATTAGCCAACAAGCAGTTACTGGACATCAGAGTATGAGAAAAGATAATAACAGCCAAGGTGATGTTGTCAGGTCATCAGTTGGCATTCCAAACAGCAGTCTACAAATTTCCATCTGATTGATGACCTTTTGCTCCTTGAAAAAGCATTTCTTATTAATGACCTTTTGCCCTCTGAAGAAGCATTATGGAGCGATAAGAAATGTAAAGGTTATCCCTCAGCTTTAGCTATCACCACTATCATTATTTCGAAAATGTGCTCCAAAATGAGGGCTATGAGTAGTAAATTTATTTTAACTTTATTTTAGACGGACAGCAACTATCTTAACGTCAATATCATTCTTTTATTGTTTTATATACAACTATTATTTGTATTCATACATTAATGTCGCAGTGATATGATTTGCATCCAGTCAGTGTATTCTTCCTCAGTCTAAGTTGATTAACATTCCCCTAACAACGAGCTTATCAACAATCCACTACCTTCTTCAGCAGTGCATATGTCATTGTTAGCCATCTGAAAGTCACAACTCTCCTTAAACTTACTTCCAACTTTTTGATATTCTGATTAATCATTCCATACGTGAATTGAAATTGAATTTAACTGCTTAAAAAGCACTTACACAAATTTTGTCTTAAAGAAAAAAGCATAGCTTTCTATGACTTGTGAATCACTGCAACTATTTTATCATCTCATAATTTTTCCCGGTTTGCTATGAATTGCTTCATTTATTCATGTTTTAAGTTATTTAAGTTATTCTATCCTCAATTATCCATATTATCCTACTACATCTCAAAAAATTTTGTTCATCTCACTCCAACTGAAATTCATTTCTTGTTCGAAATTATTGCTATTGCTGCAAAATCAAATTCGTGTATTCGCAAATTTTCTCATTCCCAGGAATTATTCATCAGTTCCTATCTATTTTAGGATACAAGGCTCTTCATATCCGTATTTTTTACTTTTTCTCTGTGAACTTGTTGGAAAACCATTTTATCCATTTTATAGAGTAAGGCAGTACTATCAATTGTCAGATCAATCAGCACACAATGTTTACTTTATTGCTAATATAATTTTCTGTTTCTTCTCCAACGGCCTAGTTTTATTTCCTGAGCTTGAAATTACCAAGATTTAATTTGATCAGCCCTTTTTCTTATCTTATCCGTCCAATGAAATCGAGTTTACAAACACAGTAACTATGAGGACCTATTTTTGAGAAAATGTATTCAGATCTACTGTTAAGATCCAATTATCTTTGAACAGTTTGAGTTGAAAGATGTTTAAAACTCTCGGTTATTTCCTATTTTTACATCTAAACATGTTTCGTTTCTCATTTACATTGATGCAAAACACTCCGGGCAATCCTTTCATATGCATGTTCATTTAATCGACACATTTACATTCTCAGATTCGTGACCTTTTTAATAAACGATCTCTTTGCATAATTATGCAAATTTTCCACAATATGCAAATTTAGCCCATCAAGGTAGAGCATTGATGATCATAACTGGAAAGGTCTTATCATTCATATCCAAAATCGCCCTCTTGTGTTTACAGCAGGATAGTCCATTTAAAATGATGAGAAATTAAATTGTTTGGAATTTCTTTTCTTGTTAATTATATTTATATATTTTTTGCTCTACACCTATAATTTTATTTTCATAGAATTTCACATGTCCATGATTTTGTGTTGAAATCTTGTAGATTATATTATTTTTTTCTTTTTGCTTAATTTGATTTATTCAATCTTCACTGAAATCTCTATTGCACAGACTGGTCCAAACAAAGTTGATTTACCTTATTCCAGGTGTTTCGTGTCATTACCTAATTACTTTCCATACAAAGTTATTGTTTGGAAGGAAAGAATGTGGTTCAATGTATTATCACAGACCAGATTATCATTAATAATTGTACAATTATTTGTATTGTTTCTACAACGGTTTTGTCGAGCAATTCAAACCAAAGGTAATCCGTATGCCGTCATTACGGTTCCATCTGCTCGAACTTCAATCCATAACCCGCTACGTTCACAGGAAAATGTTACCTTATGGTGCCAGGTTAATTCTTATAATTAATTGTGTGTCCTTAATTTATAATTATCTAGATGTCGAGCAACTTTTTCGTGATCTAATTGTAAAATTCTTTTTAACTCTTTGAGAAATAAATTGGTATATCATGAAAGTCCTTGTGGATTCTACAGAATAAAGATATGTAGAATGATACAGTATGACATGCATTTTAGATACATTTTATTACGTTCTAAATATTTTGCGATAGATTGAAAAGTTTGTGGAAAAGTTTTTGAAAGAAAATGAGTTTTTTACATTACTGAAACAATGGAATACATGTTAAACCCGTGGCGATATTTTCAGGCAGAAGATCGTGGAACAGTATTACCGATCAAATCGGCGGTGTTCGTACGAAAACGGGACAGTTTGGTTCTGAAGGCTGATATTAGCAGTGATCATAAACGCGCTTATCATCATTTCGGTTTAGCGAATGTTGCTGATTCCGGTAATTATACGTGCAGGTTAACGACAATTAACGGACTAAGTGTCAGTGGCAGTCATCAAGTGTTCGGTGTTTTTTATTGAAAATTTCCGCCTTTATTTTGAGCCTATCGTTGACTCTTAAGTTGCAGTGCTGTAGACGCATTCCTGCTTTCTATTCATTTTACCCTGGGAATTCGATTCTATAATAACACCGTAGTGCGAAAATTTTTGAATAAGAGTGAAAATGCTTCGAATGAAGCAATTTGATCATCAGAATTATTTTTAAAATTCGATCTCTACACATTAAGTACTGCAGGTATCACTGTAATCCTTATGACATGTTCATGTATCTCAAACCATTTTTCGAACAGTTCAACTTCGTCATTATTAACGACAAACAGCAAGTGATTTTTATTTCAAATCGTTTTTTAATTCTAGTCATCGTTTAGTTCGTCCTGTTGTCGTAGCAGATACTGGACACTTTGAGGCACGAAAGAATGATCCATTTTCATTCGATGGTAGCGGTGTTACAGTTGTTCGAGGCTCATCAGCTGAGATTTCTTGTCCTGTGATTGCTTTCCCTTTGCCTCGTTTTTCCTGGACAAAAGATGGCAAAGAATTCAGTAAGTTTTCGGCTTTTTTCTAATAATTGATCTAGAGAAGTAATTCTTAAGAGATGAATTATGCAATTGTTTCGTTGTGCTTTCCTTCTGGGACTAACATCCTTCGTAAGATAATAAAAGTTCAATCTTCCATATCTGTACCGACCAAACGATCTTGTTTTAATGTGAAACACATATATATATTTAACTATCAATCACTTCTGACTCAAACTAAAATGCTAAATAGCGAACGATATGATGAATTTGTTGTTACCATTGCTATTGATCAGTTCGATTATTGCCGTTTTTGATTTCATGACAGTATCATTTTTCTTTGATTTCATGATAGTACTCTTGTTAGCTACGAAAGATAGTCGTGTGAATATAAAAAGTGATGGAAGAATATTGATTGATCAAGTGAATGATAATGATAAAGGAGTATATGAATGTACAGCAACGAATGAATATGTCGTAAATGGTCATACAGAAGCACATCAGGTGATGCTGTCCAGAGTGCTGCGAGTTAAAAGTAAATCTTTGCAACTTTTATTTCAAATAATATATTGATATAAGTAACTTGTCCTCTAAAATATGACACATTTGTATAGGTGAATTGGCATGGTTATGGCCATTGATCGTGATTATTATCACTATTCTATTACTTTTGCTGATAATTCTATTCACTGAATGCAGGAAGAAACGGAACGAGCAGAAACTGTAAGCTTTCAATTTTTCTTAATCTAATCTTTGTTGTGAAGCAAAAAATGTCAATCAGTTTCTCTTCCAAATGTATTTTTATATAAGAGTGAGTTTTATGATAAAATCTGCTTTTTTGCATCTCTTTTTTTGCTAGTTGAAGGATTTCAGCAGTCTTCAGATTGATTATTATTCAACTGTTTTTTCATGGAAGTTACTTCAGCAAGCTATTTTATTTCAGATTGGAAGCAGAAGAGTAGATGAGAAGGTGTGGTAGAAGTTTTGTGCTCTCAGGTGTGAATGAATGGAATTTTCCAAGATTGAGAATAACTCAGTGAATGGTCGGTGCATTAGCGAACGGTTTGTTAGGTTTTTTTATTCCTTCATTCACCTGAAATGACTCAAAAAGATTGAATTACTTTTATGGTAACACATAAGGCCCATTCTACTTGAATATATTTTCATTTCACCTGCATTGCAATCACTTAAGATAGGCAGAAGTAGCAAAGATGTATTCCCAAGTAAGAAATATGGCTTTGAAAAAAAGCAAAAGATGATGACGAAAGCATAGAAGTGGAAATATATTGAGCTTAGTGCGCTTATGTATGCGAAATTTGTAGAGTTATTTTCCACTGATTACGTCACAAGATTTACATCTGATTACCACTGATTACATCACAGGATTCATTCACCATTATTCGATTTTTGTCATTTCTCAGACAATTATTCTATGCAGTTCTGCTTTTAAACTAAAATTTTAATCATAAATAGATGCGCACTATCAATTCTTTTGTAAAAATTACACACAATGTTTTGCATTTTTATTTTTTGCAATTTAAGTCTTACCATATGCTTCAAAGTGTAAGTCATACTCGATGTTTGTATTAATATCTTTTCATGTTTCCTAAAGCCTTGTTTTTTACGGATATGCTCAAAGAAGCAGTAATAACTTTTTCATTTTTTTAAGCAAAATGTTAAATTGTCTTTTCCTTTGTTTTGTAAGATCATGATTTATGAATTACATTTATTACAAGTCACAAAATATACTCGAACGGTGCTGTTATTATATTTTGCTAAATTTTTTTTTTACTTTTAAATGTTTATCTTCGCCATTGTCTAATAATAAGAAAATGAGGGTAGGATTCCTGAAATAGGATTCAAGTAGTTTGAAGGAGATAACGGATCATTCTTCAATTTTTAGCTTAAGCAAATATTCTTTTAAAGATTTTTTTTTTTTTTTTTTGATTTCAGTTTTATTAATTGCAATTTCCAAAATGATGCACTGAATAGAAGAATGATTCATTATCTTCTTTGCAATATCACAAAATGTTTCTTCTACGGAAATTATTGCTAATATCATCTTTCCTTTGTGTTTAAGAACATTCAGTATTAATATTAACAGGTGATAGATAATTTAAAGTTATCTCGAAAAGGTGGGATTAGGAAGATCTTTTGGATCTATATAATTTCCTTTTAATTTATCAAATAATCCCACATCTGATGCCAAAAGATGGCTTCTGTATTTTTTGTTTCGACACTTTTAGCTGCATCTTGCAGGTAGCATATTCATAGTTTGAATTGCAAAATTAATGATTAATTAATATTGCTGCGCCCAAACATTGTGTTTCCCATAAAAATGACAACAAATTACCTATTACCAGTTCTGGTGCTAAAAGAGTGTCTCGACAATCCCTTCCTGTGTTTTGCTCTTTTCTAATGTCTATGTCCATTACTGATTTATGAGTATTGAAGTTAACAAAATATTTTTTCAAATTTCTGTTTCGAACGGATTTCAGTTTTACAGTTCATATTGCATTAAGTTTTATTAAGGCTATGATTTGTGACAACTAATCAATGTTTTTTCCAAATGAAGAAAACAGTGGGGTCTGATCTGTATGTCCTTTCTGTTCCTTTTCGGCTTCTCAAATCGAGAAACATTTTTCTTCGTTACAATTTTTTTATTTTTATTCATATTCTGATCATTTATCATTCTGTACTTTTTTGATATTTTTATAAGCATACAAAATGATTGCATGTTTCTTAAATACTCAATAGTAATATTAATAGATGATAAAGAATTTAAAGCTCTCTCGAAAAGATGAGATCAAAAAGACTTTTCAAATCGACTGTGCAAAATAGAAATTATCTTTGGCAAAGAAAGAGCGGAATATAGTCATCTCCTAATTACTAAATCATTCGGCGCAGTGAATCTCTCATGTAGTGATACAGTTGTACATTGGATAAGTTTAGGCTGATTTTATGTGAGAAGTAGTGTTAGTCGTAAATCCATATGCTTAGATTACCGACCCGTATAATCGTTTTATTTAAGGAAATGAATCAAAATGTAACGATATCTTTTTTCCTTATATCCTTGAGACTACGTGAATAAAATTTTACTTCACTTGGTCATATCTGCTGTTCTTTTTTTGTAATAAACTGTCCAAATGGAATTTTATGGGATATAAGAGTGGACATTTAGATAAATTTCACTACAACAATCAAATAGACAAATTCCAATGAAAAGAGAAAAATTGAAGAATTCTAATTGTGATTTATGGCAACATGGAACAATTAATATTAAACTGAATATAATTAATATAGAACTGAAAGAAAGAATCACATAAATCCCTAGAACCGTTTCATGTAGATAACTCTTTTCGAATCAAGGAAAAGAAGAATATTTAGCTTTTGAATTTGCAATGAATCAAAGTATGTGAAGTTTTAACAAAATTCAATTAGCGAATAAAAAGATACAACATTTAGTTGTAAATGCTATATCTTTGTTATTTTCCTACCATAATGCGCTGACGAAGAATATTTAGCGCATTTCGATCTTTGAGAAAGTTGAAAATTTTTAATCGGAAAATTCCAAAAGACGCAATGAAAGTTAGATCCATATTAAAAGATCAAAAACAATTGAAAAGACATCAGAACAGGTGCTAATTGTTTCGGAAACACTATAACACTCACCATCTCAACAGTGCTGATAGCAAAAAACCGAATTGCTTACTCTAAGAGTTTACTGTCTGGATTTATTTTAATCAGGAAATTTCTTTGTTATTAGCTATAATACCAATTATAAAAATCTCCAAGAAATCTAACGAAAATGGCTAAATTCAGAATTCGAAAATCTCCGACGCATCCACTGCACAAATACTTCAATATATTCAAAAGTGAGGAAAAGGATGTTGTAATAAATGTTGTGATATCGAATAATGAAATTTCAAAACATTCTATTTTTACGACGCAAACAGTCCACCATAGTGTTATCCACAGCCTCCGCAGCCACCACAACCACCACAACCACCGCAACCACCACATGCACCACAAGCACCTACAAAACATAAAATGTTGGACATTTTCACATCGTCAATTACATAGCACTTCTCATGTTATTCAGAAATTCAAAAATTTATTCTCATTCGAAATGGAAGGGAAAGATATAGTATCGAGATTAGTTGAACAATTTCCTGAAAACAATTATTTAATTTCGAAATCAATTTAAATTTAATGAAATAACAATCTTGAAATGATAAACATATCGAAAGCAGAGCAAACATAAGTTTAGGGTAAAGCATTATTGTGCTAAAATAGCTGCATCTTCCAAACAATCGTAAAAAGACTAAAATGAAGAATGAAATATAGTAATCAACACAAAGTTTGCAGAAAACATTTAACCAACCACAAGCACCACATGCTCCACATGTACCATCATCGCAACTTCCTGTGCACACAGCAAGTACTGCAGCAGTCAAATCCAAATCTTCGTTAATTTCTTGATGTGAATTCAAGTGTCTGTTAGATGGTAATGCTTTTCCATAACCACACGCTAAGGTTAAAGGCCATTTATGACATTGATGTGCAACACTGTTTGTATCACTGTGCGAACGAATCTAAAATAAAATTTACTTAAACACTGAAAGACTCATATATCTTATTGGTCATTTTCCTGTCAATTTATCGTCCAATTATCAGTTGTTTCTAATTCCTTAGCATGTATTGCTTCAGTTCTCACATCTCTTCAATATTATTATTTATTATGTGACAGTGACTTAATTAAAATTTAACAAAACAAATCCAATAAGCAGAAAATATTACACTTTCATGTGTTGAATTATTTGCACCAACAACGCAATAATATAACATAGCTTGTTTAATGTCAGTCAATCTATCAAATCCAGAAAAAAGTTCAAAAAAGTAAGTTTTTCTGGAGGAAAAACGGATCGAATTGACAACCAATGACTTAAAAATTGTAGATATTTACTTTATCAGGATTGCAAAGTACAAATAAAGTTGCGACACTGAAAACACAAGCGAGATGTTCGGCAGTTTGTATTGATCGACATTGCATTCTTTTGCTTGGTAGACGTGCTTGTGCTTCTGAAATAATGATGTAAGGAGTTCATAACTTAATTTTTTCAGTTTTATTTCACCTTTCATCACTTTCTGTTCTAATAACGGGATAGTCTGAGAATTTTACAGAAGTTTCGTACATTTGTTCTTATTGGCTTCGTCAATTCATTAAATTATTTTCATGCTCAGAGCAAAAATAGATGTGATCAAATAAATTTAATTTTTCTAGCCTAAGCTGACGCTTCATTTCTTATCGAATCAAAATCAACGCACATACATTTCAAAAATCAATATAATATATGAAATAGTTTTGCATGTTATCCTCCATACAATTTAAGAATGTAACCCCAATAATTTAAAATTCCTAGTCGGAAGCTAATAAAATCATTTTGCTTTGTTCAGAATTTTAAATTGTTTCACATACCTCCTATGACGAACAGTGTGCTTCCTTCAGGTCCCGGAATCTCGAACTTTTGTACAGTATTTTTTAGCAAGTTGAATGCATCTACCTTGAAATAATCTACTTTTAAAGACAAAAGTATTTGTAAGAGGATTTCTAATTTAAATTCTCATTTTCTTTCTCTTTGTAACACAAAACCTTAATATACCTGTAATTTCCCAGGGTTTCCAGGTTTTGCTTTTTGTTCTTTGTCACCTGGAACTTTGCGGCTGAAACCAATCCATTTTCCTTTAACAATAGCGAAATCACCATCCTTATTCATTACGGCGATTGCTCGCTCATCTGGTGCTGACAAATGAGGCAGAAATTGCTGAAATGTATATACCAATAATTAGTTATATTTTCCAAAATTTGAGTAAACCACTCTTTTTTCAAAACTATTTTCAACTGAAACTTAGCATGAAACACGACTCATTTGAAAAAATATATAACTAATTATATATTTTTGAAATATAGCTTTAAAAAAGAATGATTGGTAAGAATCACCGCTGCAAAATGCTAAATAAATGACAGACTAACGAGATTAGCATCCAGTTGATCTTTTGAAGGAAGAGTATCGGCACCTATTAAATGAGCCATACAGAGTAATCGTTGTTGCCATCCATAAACCAGTATCATTGATAACAGTAGCGAAGCACTATGTACCACCTGGATGGTGTATTTTGTACCATCACGAGAATCTACTACTCTGCAAATCATTCTTGATGGCTGAATTCAGTTTTTCAAAAAGGTTCGAAAAAGTTTTTTTTTTTGTTTAAATTTTTTTCCAAATTGGTTCAGAACTCATTATGTTTCATCCATCAAATGCTTGTGCACCTTGAACTGCTCCATCTTGGACTGCAGCAGAATTATGTTACAAATGAATAGTAATTTACAAAAAAGATGAAAAGAAAAAACAAACGAATGTGTGGCTAAGTGAACAATTGCTGAGGACTGTAGACCGGCACGATTTAATGATGCCGATTGACACAAAAACCATAAATGACTATCTGGGATCAATTCTTGCTGCACAAATTCACCAACAGTAAGTTGTAGTTCGCGATTCAACGACAGACTATAATTTAATTTAACAAGAATTGATTCTAGAATTAATTGAGAAAGATTATACAATTAGAAAAAATTATGAAATCAGGAAAAGTCACGTTCGTATGTATGCAGAAATATAAGCTAACATCAAACTTTAAGCGATTAAAAGAATGTAATAAAAGGATAATTTCATTTACTTTGTCGTAATGTTAACCTTCGCTTTCAAATCTCCATTTGACTCACGACTTTTTACATTGACTTGAACAACATTTTGAGATACTTTCGAGTTCGGATCTGGTAGTAACTGAAAATTTCCATATAGATAATGAAGACTGTTCATTAAAAAGAATGAAATATAGGATTTTAGTAGTTTCGCAAGATAATCGGCTTCTGAAAACGAAATAGATTTAATATTTTGCGATTTAAGGTATTTTCCGATTACTTTATAGCACAGTAAAGATTAAACTGGAAATAGAAACAATTTACAGTCAAATAATAATAGGCTAATTTAGTCTAAAAACAAAACAAAAATAAGCCAAATTTCAATTGATAATGAATTTATTATTTAACTTGGTAATCGAACAGTAATAATTTGGTAATGAATTAGAGAGGGAAGAAATCCTGAATGAATTATTTTTACCTGTTCTAGCGAAACAAGTCCAGTTAACTTAACAAGATCTTTCTTTTGCAAGAACACTTTGTCGAAAAGTTCTAATTCAAGAAACAATTCTTTAGGGTTGCGTCGTTCAAATGGGAATTTCACGACTGATGAGTTTGTAGAATTCTCGCTTGGTTGCCAAACCAATGAGAAACCAGACTTTGTCACCTTAAAAAAGAAATGATTAAGTCATAGGAATTGAATAGTATTGGAAGCTATAAAGATTTCCAAGGAGTAAAACTTGGGGAATTGAAGTTTTCGGAAAAGTTACCTGTTTTGAAGTGAGATCAGCATTGAATGTTGTGACCTTCTTATTTCCGTATAGCAATTTCAAACGGACATGTTCCCGTTGCAATGGAATTTCACGTAAAGTAATTGACGGTATGTGCAATTGGCCATAAGTAATATTACTCAAATCTTGAGTTTCAAAACCCAAAAAAGATGGCGCTGGATGTCCTCTAAAATAATTCACACATTATTCGTAACTATTGTTTGTCTCATCTGACATTTTGATTGAATGTTTTTAGCTAATCTACGAAAAAAGGGCGAGTGTCGCTTGTGAACGTCAGGACTGAAGACAGATAGTCCAGAGTAAATAAATTTGAAATTGCTACTCTTATCTCAACATCACAAATGAAATGGATGGTTTGTGAAAGTTTTAAATCTATAACGTTTGATAAGTTGGTTTAACAAATAAGCAGAAAAGTGTTATTTAAAGAAATGAAAAGTGAAATTTTGAAGGATGTTAAAATCAAAAATAATTCCTTCAGTTTATTAAATTTCGGAAATACTCTAAATACCTGTACATTGATCCTCTGCGCCAGAATCCAGTTTGAAAATGTGCAGCCCAAAGCCTTTTGGTCATTGCTTCACCTTTAAGTAATTTACTATTCTTAGTGCGATCGTTCACCGTATCATCATGTTTCATCAGCCAGCCGAAAATTGCTGTACAATCACGTAGGTAACAATGTGGATGAACCTAAATCGAAAACAAAATGTAGAGAAACTTAATACGTGAGACTATTCTTTACACTAATTTATAGCTTAATGAAAAATAATTTAAAACTATGATTGTAGCTTAAGCTCAAAATTTGTACTTTACCTTGGTCAAAAATATCCTAAACAAAAAACCTGATGTGTGTGCCACACAATATCAAAATCGTAGCAAGGTGTCAAAAATTGATCCGTGTAAGTTTGTTTCAACAATAGAAAGTAAAGATATCGTTCTACAGCATCGCTAATAAACTTTGGAGACGTATAATGTGGCAATGAGATCTGAAAACTTGGAAGGAATGTTTTGAAAGTTAATGAAAGTGACAAAAAGTTTATCGAAACAACAAATTCGTCCGATTGAACCATAGTTTTGCTTCGAAAGAATTCAACAATTTCGAAAAAAAAAACTCCACAAGAAATTAGCACCTGATAATTAAAATTACGTTGTCGTTGTGCGGCAGCAGCGATGTCATATGATGATCTTGGCTGGTATGGTTGATGGTTATTGGCTTTGGAACTCAAAAAATCGTAAGGCTCATCATCGCAAAACTTTTGCCAAACGCTAACAGACTGTTCGTATCGTTGTTGAATTTCATCCGAACTAAACAATTTGTGATCAATTATAGTACCACATATCGTTTCACAGTCCTGAAAATCATTCAAATGACAAGCAAATTTTATCATCGCTTATGATAACATTATCATTTCGTCATCCGTATCACTGAAACGAGTTTATTCACTAAATCTTTTGATGGAAGTGAAAATTATTCAACTTATAAAGGAGCGTTGTTTCTTGAAACTTCCAAGTTCATTTGCCGAAAAGTTATGAGAAACTGAGGTAGAAAAAAGAAGTGAGAATGAAGCAGAATAAAAAGTTCCCTTAAAAATCGCTCTATTCTACGGACAGACCTGCTGATAATGTATTGGACTAAGCATATGGCAGTGCCATACCCAATGAACATCCAATGGCGGTATATTTCTGATATCTGGCCGTGCTGCCTGCAAGAAACAAAAGTTTGATAAAAAAATTGATCAATTAAAACCTGATTCATATGCTTCGAGAATAAATGTCGTCACACCTTTTTGAATTTCAAATATCAAAACGACTATTTAAATTGATCAATTAAAACCTGACGAAACCTTGGATGCGAACAATTATCACACATCTTCTTCTTAACTTTACCGCATTTTAGATATTTGTCCATCCAATAATGATAGATCAGAATCTAATCATTTCATGTAATTCATCAATTTTATTTCCTCTCCTATAACGATGCAATAAAGCACATTAAATTAATTTAATGCATGTAAACTCTATTGACATAATTCCTATCAATATTGAAGAAGCTCACCATCCTTCAAAACAGATAATTAATTTAATGCATGATAAACCTTAGTGACATGATCCTTCCGATTTTTATCAATGAAACTAATCATACTTCTCGAAAGAATTCTGATTCCATGATTCTGCACGGACAAAATTTTTTTCTGCTTTTCTTGATTTTTTTCTGCTCTTCTTTAAGGAGCTTGAAAAATAATGTCAATTCATAAAAACTTCAGCTTTTTGTAAAAACTGAGATAAAAATGTGAAAATAGAATAGATCACCGATGACATCTGCACCTTTTCTGATTCCTACTAGTCAACTTTGTTGTATTTTTTACATGCACTTATGAGATTATCAGAAATATTTTACAAAAAGAGTCGATTAAGCAGGCAAAATACATATTTGATGGTTAAAGAAAGTTGGCTAGAAAGAAGAAACTCTTCAAATGCTTCAGCGAACGTCCTTAAAGATTATTTTCATAAAAAAGAAAATCTATAAATCGAGATTTTTTTTTGAAATCTGCAGAAACTTCGATAGTTTGTTTAGTTCGCTTTCGAAAGATATGCCTGTTTGTGAAATATTACTGAAGTCATTTTATCGTCACTTGCCCTGCTTCAGAATCATCCGGAGAAGTGTACTTCATGTGAAGAAATTCTAGTTAAAAACATATATAATAAGACAACTTGAAAATTTTAATTCATCGATTTTTATTTAAATTTGGAAAACTTTATTAAATGAGTGAATAAGTAACAATTAAACAAGTGAGAAAGTAACAAATAATTCAATAAAAGATTTCACTTCAAAATTCACATCGCAACATTCAAATAGGTGGATATTTAAAAAACATTATTGGCTTTGGATATACATTATCTATATGATAAGATGGGATTCGGCAAAGAATAAATCATTCTGAATATTTTAACAAAAAGATTTTAAAAGTTTTGACATCTTTGATTTTAATAAGGATTCCATTTTCGCGATAGATATATTTTATCGAGTACCTCTGGAGCTGAATCAAAAAAAAAAAAACAATAACGAAAAGTTACCTGCATAGGAAGCCAAAAACACTCGTAGCGCCGGATGGCATTTTCGATGACACTTCGCTCATAAAGTATTGGAGCTTTGCGATCGATCATTCGCAAGAAATTGGCTTCTCTTTGACTGGCCGTTAATAAGTCGATAGAAATACATTTTCGCATTTGTTCAATATTTGAGCGAAGAGTAGGCACGATTTGGTGATATTCAGGCGGTTGAGAATCTGTATATGTAATGCTTGTGCTTCCTGTATGCTGATTCCAGGTATTGCAATCTACGTTACTCGGCCCCGGTAAATTAATAGCACTATCTGAATCGTGCAGTTCCAAGCTTGTCATCTGAAATCACTGGCTTAGATGTAAAACAAAAAGGTTAACTTTTCCCATTTATTTCTTTTTTATTTTCTAAATCGATTGCTGATGATGATATTTCCAGGACTTTGACTTAGAGTAAAGGAAGGGAGAAGAGGAGAAAAGGAAGAGGTGGAAACGGAAGTAAAAATACGTCGCATTCATCGCACTTCTCGTCACCTTTCAGGAATCCATCCATGCACTTCTCCGACGAGATACTTTTTCTGATAAAACGACACAGCCTTCTTTCCCTTCCAGTCTGCAGTAATGCTTAGCAAGAGCAGCACTAACGCCTGCTCGCACTACTGCTATAACTACTACTATTGCATGCTACAGCTGCAATTAGCTATTAACAAGACTTTCAGGATAGAGACTAACATGTTTGAAGCTCGAAGAAATTCGCTTTTTCACTCTACCCATCCATCCAATTTCATTCGGAAAACAATAAGATGTGCAATCTTCCGTCAATTGCTTGCAGTATCTGCGGAATATAAGTGATACTATTTATTAGTTAACCGAGGATATCTATACTCCAGCATACCACGATACGACACTAAGGGCCTAGGCTCGTTGACATTTCCGCTCTGTGCCTCTATCAATGTTACAGTACTTCTTTGAGATTAATGAACGATATAGGCAAAAAGAAGAATTTTCAACTATGTCGAGTCCTACTCACACCAAAAAAGGTTTCTTACAGCAATCAGCAACCTTTTTAATGTGTAGGAATCCTGTCATGTTTAATTTTCGCCTTTGTCAACTCTACAGTTCCTTTAATTCTTCTTGGAGCAGTCCATTGCTATGGTAATATAATAGTATTTACAGGCGCAGTTCAGTGCAATTTCTCTTTATAGTTATGATGCCCAATATTGATTATACAAAACTGACTATGCTGCAAGATCCATCGTTTTCTCCGAGATTATTTATTTTTTCAATCTAAAATTTAGAACTTAAAATATAACTTTGATATTTTTCTATGACAGAACATCATATTGATAAAATGAAAGTTCTGAATTTGAAGTGTTTATAAACTATTTGTTGATAGTAAAATTAGTTCTGAACAAGCAAAAAATAATAAACTCATCTTTTTTCTTTTTTTTTGAAAGAGCTTTCCTACGGTAAATGTGCATTTCCTCTTATCCAATGCTATCCTCTAATTCCAAAATTTTATTAGAATTTTAAAGCACAAAAAATTGCTTAAATCAATTTTGATTAGAAATTACTTTTTTTTTTACACTCATTGCTAGCTTTTTGCCTCTTAAAAGAAAATTTTGTCATTCAGTGTTAAATGTTAAAACTTTTAATTAAATGATTGCTCCGGCGCAATCAGCCATTCTACTTTTCATATTAGTCAGTCTTCTTGATTTTATTGTTTTGAATATTTCAACATAGCGACATTGATACTCCCCATGACAGATTAACCGAAATTCTTGCATAATTTTCCTGGATCAATAAATAAATGAGAAAGCATTTCAATTGTCCAATGTTCTAAACGCAGCACATTGATTTTTTTTATAAACAATAGGACTTATGAAAGTTTGAAAGATTGCTTGATGATTCAAATCCCTAGAAAACATCAACCGATGATCTTTTTCAAGCACTACACATATTCGATATGATTTCTCATTAAGCTTGCCTATCATGACATAACAATTGTTTTTTGTTACAACATTTTCAAAGTTTTTAGAAGTTTAAACAAAATTTGTGACTGAAAATTGATTCGTCTTATTTCAAGGCTTCTAAATATTCATTGCACAACAATTTGAACGCAGAATCCAAAGTATCCAACAATTTAATATATTATAATATTTAAATTATTTCATTCAAATATTTAACATCAGGAAAATGTCCAATTTTTGATATCTTTAAAATAGGAAGGGAAAAACTTTATCTTTGTGTACTTTGATAAACTAACTATAAATAAGAATTGCTCTTATCCGAAACGGAGCATTAATAGATGTTCTAAAAATTAAAATATTAAAATAAAAAATTTAGTTGATGGATTTTAATGTCATCTATTCTAATCATTTACAGTGTCTATGTAGGATAGACCATTTCAGGAAGTTCTTGAATGAGAGATTATTTTTTTAGGCAATTTCAAAATAAAGGATAGTTTTTTTTTTACTATCACAGTGTTTGCCAACACATTTATGAAAACCAAGAGTAATGGTGCAGAAAGAAACAAATTAATGAATATATATATGAACCCCTCGGAGGTTGAAGTGATCAGACAAAGAATGTTCTCTCGTAACTCTTCTGTACCTAAGAACTCCGTTTTCATTATTCTTTAATTTTTGAAGTCCTGCTAACTTTTCTCGCTGCAAACCATTCTTTACTCTCATCATTCTTTTTTGATGAATAATAAAATCAGAACCAAATAGCTATATTCATATAGAAAAACACACTGAATTCAAATAAGTATTTTCAAATTAGAATTATCACAGAGAAAAAATGAGAAACTTAGCAAGGAATACTGCAAGATCATTCAAAATAATCACATAATCACTGTATATCAGCATGGGATGAATAAATCTATATCATTCCATGCATCACTACCAATTTTGCTGAAGAGTTTTTCTTTTTAAAAAACTGAATAATTCTTCACAATTTGACGCTAAATGCAAGTCACTTGAAATTCCTAAAAAAATTCGGATTCCTATCATATCACTGAAATCACAAACACATCACTAAAAACAAACCACATAAGATGAAATTGATATCTTCCTACGATCAGTTCGTGCATACTCCCTTCATAATCCTAATGTTCAGCAAAGTATTTGGAATTTCATATTTTTTGCACATATGTATCTCTGAAGTAGTATTCATCATTCACTGAATTCATTGGAATTCACATGTCAAAACAAAGTTAATAATTTCGATGCAGCATGATTTATTAAAATATTTATGTCCGTTTTATTCTGATGAATAATAAAGGCAAAAATGAATTGCAAATAATGGATAACGATGCCAATAAGCTACCAATACGAATAAGTGCTTGAAATGAGTAGATCTCAAGCAAGCAAGATTTCAGAGACTTTTAACTTGGATAATTTTTCTAGGTAATGAAAGTCAAAAACAATACAGAGAACTTTTATGGTATATACAAAAAATAATATACGGGGAAGATAATTATTATGGATAACGCTTCTTTGGTATGAACCAGTCCTCTACATCTTTAAAGAAATCATCCTCTGCCTTCCGCACTTGATCCCGATTACTTGTACTTTCTTCACGAACACCAGTTAGGAAGTGATCAGCTTCGTCCAAAAAGCGACTAAACAATTCTTTCGGTGAAGAAACTGCTTGGATCTGGAACAAGCTTTGTTTGGATTATTTTTCCCAGATTGCATTTTTACTGATTTCTATTATCTGCTTTTTTCGTGTACGTTGTTCTAGTTGCAGCAGCATAGAAGTCCTTTGGTTTCCTACATCTTCACAACTACTTTAACAGGTTATCTCATTTATAATCATTTTCATATTTTGAAATGCATTCCTATACCAGTTCTTATCTCTCCCAAATGATAATTCTTTCATTTTGTTGATAGTTCAGAATTACTTCTGATAGCATTATTTTGGTTAAGAAAAAATGATAATAAAAAGATATTTACCTGACGATTTTGATCCAAGTAGATGCCAACATAAACTCCGATACCAAATGATGCCTAAAAACTTTTAAAAATTTTCATTTTGCATATTAATGCCAATACACAGAAATCACCGAGAGCAAGATGATGACTAGATATCTAAATATTTTTTAGTGCAACTATAGAACAGTTTGAAAACTTACAAGATGTTTCAACATAACTGAAGCTGGAACGAAATGATTCTAAACAGAACGTCAATACGACAGCGATCTAAAAAATGTGAGATAAAAAACATAATGAAATCAAAGAAAAATTTAGTGCATATTAATTGCTCCAATTTAGTGCACATCAACATTCTGAAAACATTATGAAATTACTACTAAACTTACAACAGAGTCAAAATCTCTAATAACCCTGCAAATAAATTTCAAAAATGTCAGATTTATGTTAAGATTCGTAGACAATCGTTCGGAATGATCAAAAGGACTTTCGAAAACAAAAGGAGGATTAACCAAAAATTATATTTGATAAACTCAAATCCAGATCAATTTTTATGATGACTGAGTACAAAAAAAAATATATATATATACCAGTAAGCATTGCTCTCAAATAATAATTTTTAATATACAAAATACAAAAACATCGCCTAATTCTTAATTACTAATCCAGGAATTGAAATTACTAGTTGACATATAACGTCGAAAATAATACAAAAAAATGTTATCATTCTTATCCAAAAATTTCAAAATCAAAAAATATGCCAATATGCCAGAACAATGGCGGTAACAAATTATAGAGAAAGACATTAGCAGCATCGGTTAATAAGAATTTACAAATATTTTTCTGATACTGGTACATCAATGACCGTATGCGTTTACATCATTTCCATTAATTCATGAAGAGGAATATAATAATAATTATTTCACTTGCAAAGCTGAGAGTATTGATGTATGGCAAGCGATTATAGAAGAGGAACTTCACTGGATTTAAAAAAGGAATAGTTAGTTGGAAATACATTCTGCATATAAAGGTGAAACTTTCCATCCGAAACATTGAAATGTCATATTTAAACTCAGCAGGCAATGTCACGAAAACTAGCTAGCTCTCTTTCATAATTTTCAAATTAAAAAAAGAATAAATATTAAATGGAATAATCCTGACGAAGTATCATAAAAGACGCAGCCTAAAGGCTTTTTGCTTCTATGGTTTAAAATCATTTAGATGAAAATTAAAAAAAAGCTATGTTACTCAATGAATCAGTACAGTCTACAAATAGTTAATTAAAAACTAGGGAATCTTTAATAAAACACTAGTATATAAGAGATTTCTTCATGCGAAATCTTCGAGACATTTTTTTCCAAATAATCCCCACAAATACAATTAAAAATTATGGATAAATCCGGAAATATATTCAAACATATTCATCTGAATTTTTAGTAATTATATCTAATTCTGCCACAAAAATATATAAACATGTAAGCTGCAAATACAAGAAAACTGATTAGTGCAATAAGATCTCAGAAGTTTTCCCTTTCTATAGCAAAATGAAATGCTTTTCGGAAAGACGCTTCCACTTGCTATAACACATATCCATCCTTTTATCGGTGATATTATCCCTGAAAAGAAAAATGCCTAAAGTCAATAAAAAATAAGGTGATACAAAAAAAATATAGAAATATAAAATATTTCTATAGGACTAACCGTCTGATAGTATTCCGGTGTATTTCGGAAGCACAAACAAGGTGTGTACATATGGAAGACCAATTGTCTTCATGAATGGCTAATGGCTCCAGTTTTTTCGCTTTATCGCATATTATACTTCGCCGAGGAATCTGGTAACCGCTGACCTAACTAGAAACACTAAAATATAATCAGTAATATTTTATGAATTTGACTAGAGCCAACTGTTACTATTTTGCTCTTTATATCTGACTCATTCGCCGAATTGTTATGCCTCTCTTTATTCATGTTTTATGTACCAAAGCTAAAGTGATCTATTTATAATTCAAACTTTACATCATGCAATATCCTCAAAAAATGATATCTTAATCAAGAATGACTGAATAAAACGTCTTACCATACCGCGAAAAAAATTTTTTTTTCTCATAGACTTAATATAAAGAACTGATAATATACTAATTTCTTTCACTAACTTCTTTCCAATGATTTTCTGTTTCATTAGTCCTGAATTTCCCCCTGTTTCCTGCACATATAGCATCCAACAAACTACTTTGATCAAGAAAAAGCTTATAGTTCGTAATTTGGACTGTAGTCTGGTTAGACTGGAGATTGCTTCTTCTTGCTATTGTGACTCAGCTAGGTTAGCAAAAGACTTTATTGAATTTATATCATATTATACACATTATTGCGCTTATACCGTGGTAAGAATTAAAGGAATAACAATAAGAATCAAAGGGTACGAACAGTCATCTAAACATCCAAAATATATCATATTTGAACTGTCAGTGTAAAAACTCGGAACTTGAACAGTCGAGTTTGAAGTGTTACTATTGACCTGTGCCGGTGTAAAACTAACTCGGCTCCAAAATCTCGATCTTTTAAATCCTTTCAGGGCTCCTCCCCTTTGTCTGATCTCCAATATTGCCTCATGATCGACCTCACTTCGTTTTATCTGTGAATGGGAGAGTTCTGGCGGTACGGTAAACATGTTTATCCTCTTGGCCGCAAACATGTTTATCGTCTCTTTAAAATTATGCCGCACCAATTGATTTTTAACACTTCTTGTTTACAATAATTATCGTGGCGCTATTTGACCTTTAACATTTTTCAGTTTTTCCCATTTTCGACCGAAAAAGCCCAATATCTTCAGACGGAATTTTCGTAGTCGCGATCATTTTCTAACGACACTCCTTGTCCTCGGTGCTACATTTTCGTCTGTATTCGGATTCATTTTTTTCGTTATTCTTTCTCGCTTCTCCGGGTTATTCCCTACTTCTTCTTCAACCATGCTCATTGTGTCGTCAATTTCTAAAGGATATACTGTGTTCATTGGTCTCACTGGAAATTTTCTACTGGGTATCATCACTAATGCGATTCTTACTACCCTGTCTCTACTTTATGCTTGCCAATTTCCACAGATCTTGTCGAGATTTCCTAAAATTCATCTACTTGTTTGATTTTCTTTTCTTGACTGAATTTCGGTTTAATCTCCTTTTCTTGATTTCTTTTGGAACATCGTTGTCCTTTGATTCCTGCCATTTTCTTATGGTTAGAGCTGATGATTCTCTTTTTTCTGTCTTCCGCAACTGTCGATCTATATTTGCGTGCACTGGTTTCCTTTCGAATCCATAATTGCAGGCTTGAGTTTGATCAACATCTTTATTTGTTGTTATTTATCTCAGGCAGCTTCTCCATTCGTCGATTGACCAAAATTCTTTCGTTGCTTGACAAACTATCTGGATCACATTTCCTTGAGCTGTTTCATTTTAGGGCTCTCTCTTCGTTTAT
This sequence comes from Onchocerca flexuosa, assembly GCA_002249935.1. Classification (NCBI taxonomy): domain Eukaryota; kingdom Metazoa; phylum Nematoda; class Chromadorea; order Rhabditida; family Onchocercidae; genus Onchocerca; species Onchocerca flexuosa. The sequence continues at coordinate 3,450,336 of KZ269977.1, read as the reverse complement.
TTTTTATGCGTTCGATTACAGCTCCAGTACCCTTCTTGTAACTGGCCAGAATAACAATGGTTTTTTTTTTTTTCATTAAGTTCAATGTTCCTTGCTCATCTTTCACTATGTCAATTCAGTCATTTATTGTTGATACTTACGAGCATCTCAACATATATTTCAATTCTTTCCATCTCGTTATCAATTATACTCTTTCGATTTTTGTACTGTTCACATTATTTCTCATCTGTTATATGTTGATCGATTAGTTCTCAATCCATTTCTTTCGCTTCGCTAAGGAACTTCAGAATTTTCACTTCGAAGGGATAGCAAATAGCTTCCAACATACCGTGATGAAACCAGAAAATTGTTTTCATTCTTCTTATTTTCAATCAGCTTCAAATGTCAGAATTTGAAAAATCTAGTATTTTCAATTGTTTAAATTTACGTCAATATTTTATAGAGGATATCATAATTAATTCGTATAGCACCCTGAATTCTATAAAAATAGGCTTATTCTTTACACATAAGCTCACTATGAAACAAGTAACAGAAATCACTAGCTGAAAAATAGTGTCCAATTTGAATTAATATATCTTATGTTGAAGATATCATTAAATCATAATTTTACCTCAGTTTTCCGTAAATTATTCAATTTTGCTTGATTTTCTCCTTTTCCATCAACACCATTTTTCTTTTTCCTTTTTTGTGGCAAAATATAGCTAAAAAAGTATGATTATGTTGAAAGCTATGATTAAATTTAAAAACTGATAAAAGAAACTAAATCCAGTCAAATAATCAATGATAACATAATATTTAATATAAAGAATAATTACATATCATTTTAAATATAATATATTCTAGCTAAGAAAACACTGAGTGACAGCCGTATTTGGTACTCAAACTTATATGAACATCTCTTCTCCAGTTCCGAGAAATCATTTATTGCTTTAATATGAGTCATGAGGAATTCTCGGAATAGAACCTGTAGAACTTGAATATTTTGTAAATGACATGAAGTGTCAACGGTTTCTAAATTTTCAACAGTTATATTGACAAATGAAATGCCATAAGGCAACATAGACTGAACGGCTGCGTATAAACTATCTAGAAGGAAATTTTAATAAATCAAGAAATATATCTAGAATAGTATGAAAATACAGGATATTTCCTTCATTATTAAGTAATAGAAATAAAAGACTGTTTCTATCAACGAGTTCTATCCTTTAGGAAGAACTAAAACTGTAAGCAACAAATATGAATAATAATAATGCAAATATGAAAGTTCGAGTCATAATGATTTACTATATTTCTTTAGTTTTTTCTTTAATGTATTCAAGCTAAAAAAATAATAACTGACCTTCACAACATTCCACTTATTTTGTGGTGACTATAATCATATCATTTTCGTCATTCTTACACGATTACATTTATCTTTAAACGATTCTCCACTGGTCATGAATGAAGATGATGGCACCGAAGTCTAAAATATGTTAGCTGTAAGTATTCTAAATATTTGGAAGATTAGAAATTGAAAAAATAATCAAAAATGAAACAATTCTCATAAGTTCCAACATTTGAAACTTACTGTAAAATGAATTATAGAACTTACTACAAAATGAAAAATGAATTACCTAAAAATTTTGTTCTGAATCATGTGATTTGGACAAAAGAAGCGAGATTAAAGCAATAAATTCTTGACCACTATCCATCGACTTAATCTCACATCCTTTTCTTAGCTGCAGTATCACTGCATCGGATGAGGCACCTGAAAATGAATGCACACTATTTTTAAATAATTAATTAACTAAAGATGACGAGTAAAGGGAACATTGTTATGATAAACATTTCCGCAACGATCGTGCAAATGAAATTTATTGAGATCAAATAAGATGAAAAAAAAAAGCTTAAAAAACGATTCGCTCAATAAATAGAAATACCTGCTTTCACTTTCCACTTCGTTATTCCAGTTTTGCCATTTTCAAGGTTACCCGTTTCTGTATTAAGTTCGGAATCTGCCTATGATACAACAAATTTTATCTTTGCTGCCTGCCTAAAATCACTCCCTCCGTCTATTACCTTGAAATTTATGTTAACAATCAAATCCTATCACCATCAACACCACAAAGTATTCCGTGCGGAAGCAGGACGAATATTAAAGTAAGTTCAGCCGGAGTACTACGCTGTGCAATGAAAAGAGACAGTAAGTGAGATTAGTGATGTCACTGATAACAAGGAGATAACTTATTTTCCCTTGACTGTATTTCTTTCGTGCAGCATTCATACTAATTCATACTAAACTATAAGTCCACTTAAAAAGAGTTAAAAATTAAAACTCACATTCTCCATCTATAAAAATAAAAGTGTAAATGCTACCTGTTACTTCGCACTGAACTCCTCAAATTCTTCACTGATTTTTTTCAAATTTCGACATAACTTTGCATTCGAATAGGCGCATGTTCTTACATAGACATACTTTTTTCACGCGTTACGTGCGTGAAAACTAAGAGTACGTGAAAGGACGGAGTTTATTGACCTCGCCTTCTTCTTTTTCTCTCATTCTCCTTTCTCCCATCTCTCTAATAATAATAATAAGCCTTCCTTTTTTCTTTCGTTCTCCTTATTCCCCCCATCTCTCTAATGATAATAATAATAATAACTCGCCTTCCTTTTTTTCTCCCATTCTCCTTCTTCCCCCACTTCTCTAATAATAATTAATAATTAAATAATAATAATAATAATAATAATAATAATAAATAATAGTAATAATAATAAATAATAGTAATAATAATAATAATAATAATAATAATAATAATAATTAGTAATAATAATAAATAATA
>KZ269977.1:3326048-3446757 GCA_002249935.1 Onchocerca flexuosa | reverse complement strand
GGAAAATCGATAATAAACCGAATCTTGCATTTGTTTTTCATTAATATATTGTACAGATAAAAAGATATCGTTTAATATTGAATAGATTCTGTGATTCGATAAATATATGTTTATATTGTGATTTGAATTTTTTCATTATAGATTTTCAATTTTCTCTTTGATTTGTTGTAATAGAAAGACGTTCCTTTGCGGATCTCTTTCAAGGGATCATTCTTTGATATAAGCAATTGATCTGAAGAATGTTTGCCATAGTAAAATTAATTGTTATAAATGCCTTCTTTAAATGGAATTTCAAATTTGTCTTTTAGTTTTGCTAATTCATTATTGCTTTTTTATTAGCTGTTTTTGCTATTGATTTCACTTAAAGAAATAAAATCCTAGTTTGAGCAATGATATGTAGTTTCAGAGTATTACCTTTATAAATTGAACGTTAAACTCCAGAAATTAAAGAGTTTTTAATGTTTGGAATGTCTGAGAATGGATTGCTACGATCACCTCGCATTTTATCTGCATATGTTCATACCAGAGAATATTTAAAACGCATTTATAAGATTTTATTTTTCGAATTTCGAATACTTCATCAATCAGTAGATTCTTGAAAACAAATAAAGATATAGCAGGCCAAATGTTAAAACATAATGCATTTCATACAACAAAAAAAAAATAAAATGTCCAAGTACTGCCAACAAAAAGATTTCCATAGATGCTAGAAGTAAGTGTTGCGTTTGCTACTCAACTTGAGTGTTTTACAATTTTTTGCAAAATAGTTTTTAAAATTCAGTTTCAAATTAGCTGATCAAAATCTTGGATTACTGAATTAAATGTATTCGAAATACAATGAGACCTACATTCTAAAAACAAATAAAAAGAAAATGATAAAGGATAGAAATCTCTTGATGATAAATGATAAGAACGACGTCTAAAGATCATGTAAATGTGAAACTAGGTATATTTTGTCTTCACGTTCTAATCTTTATCATTTAGTCAAGTCTAACAGTCCATCAATATTATAATAATATCGATATGGTAAGCGAAGTATTAGTGTAGACCAAATGGATCAGATTCCATAAGTACCGCTATGACTGCAAGAACTTTTTTCCAAATAAATTTCGAATTACGTGCAAATCTCAGTTATTCATTGAAGTTAGATTTATGTATTTAGACAAAAATTTGCTTAGAAAATCCTTCAGTAAGTAAATTAAGAGAGCCAATTCTTGCGGCGAAGAGGTTAATTCTTTTGGCCAGCGACAATGCCAAGAAATTAAGGGAGACAATCTTTTTGGCCGAAGATTACAATTAAGACAATACCAATGTATGCAGACATAACAGTATTTTTTAAATTGAAGTTTTTTTATTAAATAGTCAAGAGATTTCTATCACAAAATATTAGAGAAAAAGGAGATTGATTCCATTTTCTTCAATAATAATGTTTGCGAACTGAACATAAAAAATACTATTTTAGCAATTTCTCAAGTGTTAAATTTGAAGATGGAACAGTTAATTAACAGATTAATATTGTCAAGAGATAGAGATAACGAAACTTTCTATTATCAGTCATGCTGCACATTAGTCGATTGTATGATTGATAATGGAAAATGGCTTGCTGATGGAGTAATAACAGATACTATCATTGCCTAATTTTTTTTCGAAAATCCCTTTTTGCAATTCTCCGGTTTCAAATTCGACTTTTGTAGTTGAATAAAATAATGATTCAACAAACTGCTTTTGAAATCATTTAAAATAGAGATTGAAACAATGTCCGTATTTCTCAAAATTTTCCCTTTCTCAGTCCCTCACTCTGTTCAGCATTCGATCCTCCCAATTAGTGACGAACTTTATGCCAACAATGGTGCATTGTTCAGAAGTCTTATTTTACGTTTTGTCCAAATTTTTGCAGCTATATGTAGTCATGAAAGGAAGGAAATCTACGAGAGTACTGTCATTCTACTTACTTTTTTGATGTTCATTGGCTCTGTGCTTTTACGTATGAGGGAATGTCCATGTAGGCTTTCAATTGTTTCATATCTAATGTCCTAATAGCTGTGCTTTTCAGACTTGCTCTGTGAACAAACAACAACGTATTTAATAGGAAAATATGCAAAAAAGAAAACTGCAAAGAGGAAATACATTTGTGATGAAGTTTATTTACATCATAAAGGGATAAACTATGCATTATTCAAGATGTTTAGAGAAACCTGCATTGTGGGATCGAGAAGGAAATAGCTTTAAATTAAGAAGACAGATGAGACTAGTGAAATTGCCCTTTCACAAGCTTCTGAAATATGATTGACTTCATAGTAGTGCTACTGGTTGGTCGGAACGAAGATCGAATTCTCTTTTAGTTACAAAAAAGAAGTCTTGGAAAAATGAAAAGTACATAACCAAATACTAATGCACAATCTCAATTCCCTTCGTAAAGAATGCGAATTGCAGAACATTTTCCTTGAAATAATTCTATATCGCTTCACATATGCTTCATACAGCTTGATATGCTAAAAAATTTTGTAATAAAAAAGAAAATCATCATACATTATCATTAGATAAAAAAGGAATCGCAACTGCTCTCTCCACGTTGCTTTCATTGCTGAATAAATCATCATTGTACTGCGTCATAAATTTGGCTCGTCGCAAAGAATACTGATTCATTGCAGACTGAAAAGATTAAAATAATTCTTCAGTTTTTATAAAAACTAAAAAATTAATGGAATCAAATGACGATAAAATCGAATACTTCCATATTTGATTACTGGAAAAAAAAAACGAAGTACCGCAAAAGCAACTTAATGTCTAAGTTTATTTAATGGCATAAATGACTTATGTTAGATATACTTATGGCTAGATATTGGTCTTAGCGTTTCACCTTTTCTTGAAGGGGTTCTTTATATGTTTGATATGTGCAGCTACAGAGATATGCAGTTATATGTTTCCGGAATCGCTCATTTATAAAACAATAAGTTATCGGATTTGCGCATGCACTTATATGAGTTAACAGTGTTATATATGCATTCGCTCTTCTGTTCCATAAATGAATCTACAAAGTTAGTTTATGATTTTAAAAGTTCACAGCCATTTCATTAGAAGAGAAAAAAACAGCAACTATGATTGCTGATAATCGAAAAATGCAGAAATCAAGAAGTGGAGAAAGCAATAGAGATCCTTAAGTATAGAAGTGTCTTAATGGATGATGTATAAACGATGTGCGAAACAATTTCGGTATTATCTATATTAAAATCATGAAAACCGATTTCTCAAACACAAGTAGAGTAATCATTTAAGATCTGAAACATTTGGAAAATTTTTTTTTGAGTAACAATACTTCAGATTTCTCTAATTAGCGGAACTGTTGACTATTTAAGATTTTTTTTTTCCACAAAGCTTATAATGGATCAATTTAGGCAGCACAATTGCAATTTTGAATTGTCTTACTTCAGATTAAAATTCCGAATATGAAGAATCGCTCAAAATTTCATACCCGAATGAGATCAGTTGTTCTAATTGTGAGCCACCAAATAAAACTCGGTGTCCAGCAGATAACGAAAGCAATAACAATGGTGATTAGCATCCTAATTACGCGGCGTTTTGCTTCAATTATTTTTTCCTGAATTAAATTTTGCTATTAAAATTCTCTGCTTCTGATTTCAAAAATATTTCTTCCATCCAGAAGATAGAACAGTATGAGTTTCAATCGTTGAGGATATCACCTTTCATTCAAAAAGCCAATTTTTGAAAGACTAACGCAGAACAAATCATTATATCTGGTCCTGTCAGTATTTTTTCAGTCTCCTTTATCGATTTGTCTGACAACATAAGAACATATAAAATTTCCTCACAAAAATAAGTACTATTCTTCAAAAATAGTAAAAAAGTTCAAGAGGGAATCCTTTTCGAAATAACAACCTGACGGTTGCTTCGAAGCATATAGCCGCACTCATAACTACCACATGCTTTACTGCTAACTGATGACCGGAATGCAGAAGCGCTGTTGAAGCTGAAATTTGCAAGATTCCGGTGAAGTTGGAACTTTCCAAAAATATACGATTTTTACAATACCCGAAAAACGAAATCTCTAGCAAATTAATGATGCTGACAGAATGGATGATTTGATAACCTGGAAGTGGCGTTTTTTCGAGCATTATACTTACGACTCGCGCTGCATAAACTACATGGAGGAGTGCTTTTTTGTCTCAAATCATTCGCCGAAGCCTGCAATTGGATCAATCTTGAAAAAATGCAGAAAAATACAAACTGTGCAAAGCATCCAACTCATTCCAGTTGTCTGTAATAATAATATTAAATAATTGTCCCGTAATCGAAGCATATTTGATTAAGGGCATGTCCAATGGTTCTTATAATCTCAAGTCTGATAGAAGGAAATAGATGGATGGTTTTAAAATGATGATCAATTTGTTGTCAAATTTTTTTGCTAATCAAAGTTCAAAATAGTAAGATAGGTATTGGAATAATGAAAATGGAGCAAATAATTTTTTTTTTTCCGAATTTCAATTTTTATCAAAATGACCAAATTTTGTTCATAATCATTTGAGTTTGAACGTGAAATGGAGGTTTATTTAGAAGTTTAAGTTGATTTTATCGTTTCTGCTGTGCAATTCTTAATTCTTTTTTTTTTTTATCAATTTCGCAGGTACTTCCAACGAATGAAGTATTCAAACAGTTAGAGAAACAATGAATCATCAGAGTTTTTTTGAGAAGAAGTTAAAAAACATGATAATAGTGAAAGTAAGAGTTTTGAAAATAGTTGTTTTAAATATTTTAAATCATAAAATCCTATTCATGAACCATTTTATTTAATAATGATTTAATTGATAGAAAAATTTAATTTAACTCACATCACAAGAAATATTGCGCTTCTTAGTTGATTTCATTTCTAATTGATTGTCTGGATGAAGAGTTTTAATTACTTTGCAATATAAAAATAACATAATACTTAGTGGTATGAGTAACAACAGCTGAAATATAATATTGTAAGAAAATTGAAAAAGACTCGTCGTAACTTAATTGTAAGCAATGAGGATAAGAAATGTTTCCTGGCAATGTCGACAGATGGTTGGGACATCTCCCATAACATCTTCAAAGGAAAATGAACTCTGACCAGTGTAACATGAATCTGATAAAAAAAGTCTGTTAAAGGAGTGGCGGTTGAACGACAGCTCCAATGTGTTCGATAGGGAATTGCATCATAGATCACTAATGCACCAATATTACTTGCAAATGCAATGAACCAAACAAACGATATGAGTACGAACAGACGACGCTGCAAGATAGAAATGCTGTGAAATAATCCATTACGACTAATTCACAACAAAGTTTCATTTTGTAAATGTCCATTGATTAAACTCGAAAAATTTTGCTGAAATTCTGCAGAAATGAATTGGTCGAATGTTGATTTAACTTTGGCATTTTTCATCAGAAAGCATTCAATGTTATCCATTATTTCTAGACACAAATCGATACCTATGAATGGTATTTTTGATATGATTCTTGGGAAAAATCTGATTTAAACTTCAGAAAATTTTTTCATCAATAAAATCGCAATTTGAACAATACCTTTGAAAGCCAAATCATTAATTGCAGTGGACGACATATTGCGTAGTAACGTTCGAATGCAATTAAAACTAATGTATAAGCTGATGCGCAAACTGTTACAGCTGAAATGTAAACTGTTATCGTTCTTGTGAACATTTGTCTCTTCGTTATACTCCTACCCAACTTTGTCTAAAATTATTAGAACAAAAAAACTGTTAACATGAATTAAAATAAAATGAAAATTCGCAAAGACAAAGAGCGAAGTATTGTTGAAGCGGAGCTAAAAACGATAATCCAATGAATGTGAAATAGGGTAGTTTTTGTTGCAGCAATATCTTCTCGTACTAAATTGCGTAAAATCAAAAATCAAAATTTCCAAAAAAAAAAAAACAAAAACTTATGAAAGTACAAAACTCACGCTGTAAGTAGGCAGCGAATTTGCACACATATGGTCCCAACAACCAACACTGTGATATTTCACTCATTAAAGTTGGTGGAATGCAAATCAGTGATCTAAACTTTTGGTGTTAAATAATTTTGTAATGGATCAAGAAAAGATTTGTTTCTTTTTGTCGTCCTCAGTAAAATGGAAATTATATTTTCGTGAATGCGAATATTTTAATGAGATTAACTTTGCTGTACGAATATTGTTGAATTCGACCTCACACCGAGAAAAATCACCCCGGAAAATCGAATTACTACAAATCAATTTTTCTTTTCTTGCATATTGCGGTTTCCTACCATAATTTTAAAATTATAGCAATTGAACAAGTCGATAATAATTTGATTTTAACTTGGCCAACTAGTGGCAGCATTTTCCCCTCTTGTTTGAAATATCTGCAACAAAAATCCCGTAATGTTTCCATATTACGCAACAATCTTCAACATTCAAATCAAATTTGATATTCTAAAACTGACCGTAACAAATCGGCAATTGCCAGATTCAGCAACAACATATTGGTGATTGAACGTGTAGTGCGTCGTTGAAGTTTGATGATAACTAGTATAATCACCGAATTGCCGAGAAGTGATAGGATGAAAATGGCGGTGAAGCATAAACCAATGAATATGTTGTAGGAGGTGAACTGTGGGGTGCATGCCATACCTATGTTATTGCTGCCTAATTTAAGGTCACTCTCAATATGAGCAAATGAGCATAATAATGATTTGAATGACAGAATAAATGCAAGAAACTTTGCAACCAATTGATAAGCAATATATTCATTGATCCTTGTTGGATATCGCTTGTGAGATTATTCGAATAGTTTTAAATTTTCCAACGATTTCTATTACTTGATTGCTGAAGAGACGAAATTAATGGTGGAAGAATACTGGAACTTTCTGCAATTTAAAAAAAAAAAAGAAGGACTTTGTACCTTCCGGTAGTTTCATATCGAAATTACCTACCAATCAATGAACAAAAAAATGAAATGAAACTTTATCTTCTGTCCTTATTTCTAATGAGTGGCCGGGCTAGCATTCTTGGCACAACAGTAAATAGGCACAGAACACAAGAAGATATTCGTGTTACTGATAAAAAATGATAAATGCTGAAAATCACAATGAATATAACATAAAATGCAAATATTTGAGCGAAACATTTATAGGTGAAGTATGAGAGATTCGTTAACGAAATGTAAACTTGAAAGGGAACAACAGATAGCAACAAAGAGATGGATGAAAGATCATCGCTTGAGGGATAGATGCAATTCTGCTTTACCAAATCTGATTAACTGAAGATTCTACTCAGAAATGTCATTACACATTTTTTTTTACATTGATTTATTATCATTGATACTACAATTTTTCATATTATGATTAAGTTTAATAATTTAAACTCAAAAATACCATCACTCTTTTATAAACTATGCATCGAACTTAGAGTTCAGGATGTATTTTGGAATTACATTTCGTAAGAGGTGCGTCGTTAACCTCGAATTGTATCAAAAACCGGAATAACTCATTTTGAATTAAAAAAAAATTTTTTTTCTTTGTTTTTTCTTTTTTTTTCTTTTTTTTCTTCTCAAACTTGCAAAACCATCATTGAATTTTCATATAGTTGTGACTTAAGATTAATAAGCAAAAAATTGCATGGCTGAAAAGTATAGTTTTAAAGATTAAAACTACAAATTCCATTTATCCAAATTATTCTTTAAACAATGCACAAGTTTCATCGAAATCATTGTGCAAACATTTAAACAATATTTGATTTCATAAATTATATTTTATTCTTATCCAAACAGAAACGGCTATCAAAAGCTCAAAAAAATACTTTCAAAATACACTTATGAAAAATAATGAATTCGGAATCTAATAACGAAGCCAAAAAAAAAAGAAAAAGAGGTATTTGGAATGACGCAAATGCTCACTCAGGCAGATTCACAAGAAAACTCTAATAAATTTACATAAAATGGATATATTATAGTAGACAAGATTAAGTTTGACATAAGACTAGTATTTTGATTTGCTTTTTTTTGGTAGAAATTATTTCAGACAGAAGTATTTCTAACACAAATTATGTTCCATTTAATCACATCCTTCTGGATAGTTTCAATTCAGGAAAAGAATATTGAATTGATGCTTCCTTACGCCTTCTTAATAACTCGTGAGGCAAATTTAAGTATATTTTAACCAAATGTATTGGAATTCTTGTGACAATAAAGGTGTCAGACATTTGCCGAAAAAAAATTCGTGATTAATATTTAATCTTCACGATATTTTATACTTTAAATAATTGTAATCGAAAGAAATTAAAAACGAGTTTTTTTTTTCAAAAGCAATGGTGGTACTACAATTGAATTTAGCCGTTATATTATCAAAATTGCTTCCTAAAATTCCAAATGTTTCAGCAGCAGTTTTATGTGTATCAATATATGTCTTTTTGGAATAAATGACGGGTGATTTTGCAATGAACTTTAAGAGACAAAGATGAAATTTTAATTTTCAAAGAAATGAAAAATGCAAACAAATGAAACAAGTTTGAAGCAAATGACTTATTAGACAAACAAACAATGCGAAGATATAACAGCTGTTTTTCCAGTTGCTGAATAATTGCAAAATCTGATGGCAGTTTGATCGAAATCTATTCGATCACTGATAAATCCTTAATGTTGGCTATAATCATTAAATAAGAGAAAATAAAAAATGATAAATTGTATTCATGATATTCTGATTAAAAGGTCGAGATGAAAATGCAAATGTTAATTCTTCATCTTCAATGAATTCTAACGAAGTAGAATCGTGAATGGTACTGATGGAAATTCATCTGATGCAATTCTATACTTAATTATAAATTTTATGAGGCATGCTTGCATGTTTATCTCGCGGTTGCATACTTTTTGCCTAAGATATGAATTTCCACCATTTGAATATGTCTTTGCAATTCCATTAACTCGAGGATGAACTTCGATTCAGTTCTTAATTAATAAACTGAAAGGATGAATATAAAGGACGTAAAATTGTCGTAAAATAATGTTAAAAAGCGAAGGACTTCTTCCACAACTAACGGGATTAGTAAAAAATTTCATAATTAAGAGAAGGCAACGAAAGAAATGAACAATTTCGGATATTGAATAATCGATGCAACAATGCGAAGTTAATTATAAATCTTCCAATATTTAACTGCTCAAACATTTTTTGAAGGTTATTAAAATTACTGTTTGAAACTGTTTTCTTCATGAAATGGGATTTTTGAAAAAATGAAATTGCTTAGGCTTTTTTCTGGTTTCAACCAAATTCTGTCAGTCGAAACTTATTTCCCCATTTCTCATTCTTTTGAAGGAAAAAAAGAGTAGATAATCGTTGAATTTTTAGATGAAAAAAAGAAAATATAGCTAGCATTCATCATTGCTCTTGCTACCGATCTATGAGTACCTTCATTTCATCTACTGCTATTGAATTAGATTCGTATGAATGAGATCCGTATGAAATTAGATCCGTATGAAATCTGTCATCATTCACTATCAGTCAGATCAGTGTAATCCAGCAGCAAGAGTAGATGTGAAGTAATGAATAGAGAGCAGCAATTTGAGACCGAAGGCACTCAAAATTTTTGCAGAAGATTTATATAACAAAAAATTTTGTATTATCGATAATTCCGTCGGAATATTCTAACTTTCGTCAAAATTTGTTCTCCAAAATTTTCACGAATTTTAACATAACTCTGTCAAACTTTTCTCAGTCGATGATTTTTTATATATATTATTCATTACAACCATTTTTGTCCTATTTTTCCTCAATAAGCATTCTGTTATCTACTAGCTAATTTTAGCAATAGCATTTTCCTTGAGAATGTTAACTTTAACGAATGAAATTTTTTTGTCAGAAAAAATTCTTTTGGTCGAAAATTATTTTTAAATAAAAGAAATAATCACTGAATTACAAGCGATTGCAGCAATTTGGTCTATTCATGTAAGGATTAGACATTTTCAAGACAAAAAAAATATGGATCGATGAGCCAGATAAATTTTTTTTCAGTTTCACGAAAATTTATAATAAAAAAAAAAAAAAAAAAAAAAAACAATAAAAAGGATTACTTGAATATATTTCCTTACTTTCATCACATTACCCTTTCTGAATATTCATTGCGTCATAAACAGAATATTTTGACATGAATTTCTCCAGAAGAGACGCTTTATACGATGTCACTTGTCCAACCAAACCTAATCGCAATTTTTCTAATCATTTCGTCACTATTCTCCAATACTATCATTTCGATTTCACGACGAATTACTTTGATGAATTTTATTTTATCATTTTATATCCCAAAAATAAATTGCCTAAAGCAATATAAAAGCCATTAAAAAAATTTTGCTCTTCAAAAAATTAATTTAAAGTTTTGAAAAAATTCACGAGCGGAAACTAAAACAGTATTGTTTTAATTTCTTTATTAAAAGCCTCTTTTTACTTTTACAAGTCTTTTCCAAAATCTTGTGAGCCACTGTCGACCATAATATGAAGGAATTCTTTAAATACAAGATCGAAGAAATTATGTGATGTGCATAACTTATATAAAACTGTTACATTCGAAACCTTTCAATTTGATCACTTTCTGGATTTTCATTCATTTCGATTTTGGAGAAATTTGAGACAAGAAGTGCAAGGCAATGCAAGACAACATTCATTTTTCAGAAGCAAAATGAGTCAATGAACATAGAGCTCAGTAGGAATCAATTATATCATATGGCCATAAAATAAAGTCAGAAAGATTTTACGAATCATTGAAAATGAAAAAACATTTTGAAATTCTTAATCTTTTTGAGAAATATATCAATTTCGATTGCATTAATTTCCAGAATTACATCAATTTCCAAAATATCAATTTCGATTTTTACACCTATTTTTAACCATTTATAGAACTATCATTATGAATGTGCTATGGCGCATGAAAATTTTATTGAATTCCAAAATTTCGCTGGTGAGCATATGTTTTTTATGAATAAAATTTTGAGAGACTATTTGAATTTTAAACTTTTAAAGTTGCAACAGTGAGTGTTTTTTCAGATGAAGAAGAGATGACAAAAAGATAAATATCAATATCATTTGGGGGCAATGACAATGATTAAAAGTGGTAAACGAAAGCAGTTGCGTTTCATTTTCTTTCGTTAAATTATTAGCCAAAAATTTTAATTTGACGAAAGACCATTCTTAGCTTTTCGTTAAGCACATAAATGAATAATGAGCATTTATTACAGTAAAATTTTCACTAAAATTCATGTCTTCTATGAAAATTTTAAAGGATAGAAATCAAATTGATTAGAATCGCTTCAATGATTATTCGCATGCCATCAAAGAACAAAATGATTCGTTTTAAAAAAGACATTTGATAAAAACCAAACTTTTCTAGAAAATTCATATCAGAAAGAATATTTCAAAACCGTCAGATCAGTGTAATTGCAAAGTTTAGTTTGAAGAGTTTTTCCAAAATCGTTTCTTGCAATTCAATTGAAGTAGTTTTTATACAGTTCAAATAAACAAAAAGAAAATACTTAGAATTATCTAACCGAATATACCAAAGATGATAAGAACAAATTTCTGCAACGATTCTGGAAAAACATTATTAGGCGACTGATCATTGATCATTGTTGGAAGATTTCAAAGCAAAATTGAATGATATAGTGGAAAAAAAGAAGAAATTTTGAGGAATTAATGTTGGTGGAAGAATGATTGAAGCGAATGTTTGATAAAAGTGACCACATGATTATGAATCAACAGGAAAATTAAATGGTAATGGGATCAGGCACAAAGTTAAAAGAAACAACTGAAAATGATATTGACTTCATCTTAATTAACTTTTCGTATGATTCACAAAATATGAAGCCTCTTCAAATTGAAAATCAAAAGAACAAACGATGGGAAAAAAGCCTTACCTAGTATATAAATAAAAATGAAAATGTTCGTTGTGGCTCTTCACATAACGATTGCAAATTTTTCACTGATTGTTTTGAAATTTCGTACAACGTTGTATCCGAATAGGCGTCCTTTTTCATATAGATATACCTCCTTTTTTTACCTGTCACATCTGTGACAGGTAAAGTAAGTGAGCGGACTGAATTTTCTAACCATCCCTACTTCCTGCATTGTTCATTTTTACATAATGTTTCAAGTTCTTTACCGATTGATTTGAAATTTCAGTGCAACGTTGCACTCGAATAGGCATATATTTCTGTATAGATAAAGCGCGTGTTTGAGAACTTTCGGATTAGTTGGAGCCAGCCACGCTAGGCGTGGCGGTTCCAACTAGTTGAAAATAAATTGACTTTAAATGAAAGTCATGCTGATTACACTAACAGCTTCAGGGATATGAAATAAATGGATTTTAAATGAGAGTCATGCTGATTTCACCAGTAGCTTCAGGAATATGAATTCAAAAAACAACGAAATTGGTCATGTGAAGATATTAAACAGTTAAGGGGGAAGAGCGGGAAGGTATCAGAAAGGTGAAATATTTATTTCTCCATGCTTTATAACGAAAAGCAAAAGCTAAAAGGGAAAAACGAGACTCCTGATGAAAAATGTCTCTGTGAATTATATGTATTGTCATATAAAGCAATAAATTAATAAGAGTGGATCGATCAGTACATTTCAATATAAATTTATTAGCGATTTACAATCAGATGCTTCTCATAGCTTGCCCATCAGCATTAGTTATATTGACGAATATATCATAGTAATAATAATAGGCAACAGAAACAAGCAATTAGATTTTTGATTTATCAAAACGATTATTTTGCTTCCAATTGTTATGAAATCATTTGCCAATGATTTCACAACAGTTCGAAGTAATTAGATGATAAAGAATAGATCTTTAAATTTGAAATTAAATGAATTAACGTTGGTATTTTAACTTTAATTTTTTCCATTTTCTTCGATAAAGGCTTCAGATTTTAATAATTCCGATTTGAATTGCTTTTTAACTTGAAAGACCAAAGCAGATAACTCTTATTTGCAAAAATTTCAGGAATATTGTGTTTATAGTTAGTGAGACCACTTTGGCACATAACAATTGTTGGAATCTACAAGCGTAATGTTGTTCATGAGAGTGTAGATGATATAAGAAATTAATGAGATTGTCAAGTCAACAAGTAAAAGAAAGGGATGGCTTAAAAAAATAACTTAGTACTGAATAGAAAAAATCAAATTTAAAGATGTGTGGATGGCAACATCAGCATAGAAGAGCTTTGAACCGAGTTTCTTGTTTTTATGATATCGAAATATTTCAATCCAAAAGGATATCTTTAGGATACCATCTTCCGAAACTTCGTGATTATTCTCTCAACTTAGAGGATAATTTATTGTTGGGAGATTTCAAAACTAACAATTCATTTCAAAATTTATTTCAAACTGACATCAGGTCTGTATATGAAACACGACAGTAAGTCCGTTAATTTGACATTAGATCTGCTTACACATTCATCAATCTGGTATGAAAAAAATATAATTATGAGAAACAAGTAAAATGAAAACAATTAACAAATAAAATTCAAATTATAACCAGAAAAAACATGATTTTATAAAGTACAACTATTCTACTAAATATTTTTGAAAAAACTCTTTTTTTCCTATATTCAACTTTTCACAAAAAAAATATCGATATTTTGAAGTAAAACTACTTGTTCCCACTTTTCACCTTTTTCAGTCTTTAATTTTTCCCCATATCTTCACTTATAATACCACCTGCATTTCGTTTTATACTTGGCTGATTATTTGGATCAAATGGATCCGGTAAAACAAGATCTGCAAAAATAATTCTGAATTCATCAAATGTGACAATTACACACTCGCTAACAAATCATCTACATTTAAGAACTTTTCGGAACAAGAGTAAGGTATTGAAAGAATCATTTGTGCAGCAGATCATAAAGGAATAGAAATCAAATAACAGATTTATTCTTTTCGTAACATAAGTGCATCTTAGAGTCTATAAGAAATTAAACAGAAACTAAAAATTAAATAAGTAAAAAAGTACCTGATTTTGACTCGAAAAATGTGTAACTCAAGATCAAATTATCCGTATATTCTAAATCTGGATCATTTACATAATCAGGATCGATATAGAAAAAAACAGGTAAATCCACTTGTTCTCCTGGATTAAGAATCTGATCCTCGAAGCAAAAACATTGAATTTTGTTGAAATAATATGCTGCCTACAAATTAAGAAAAAAGAATCAATGTTAACAAAACAACAATAAATGAGTAAGCATGGTCAAAACAACTTCTAAAAACGAATTTTTAAAAAGTGTGAAAATTAAAATTGTTACCTGAAAAGGTGAGACATTATAACTGCTAATACCAACCACCGGCTTGTCTGTTGGATTATAGGCACTGTAAAAAATAAGAGCTGTCTCCCCGGGATGTACATAAATTTCTTTTTGCAACGGTTTGAACTGCCATTTCATGGCAGAGTGAAGATCTGCATTAAAGGATACGCGTATTAATCGATTTTTGATTTTTTTCATTGATGCAACGCGTTCCATATCATCAGCAATCTACAAAAAGTATAAGGAATGATTCTCAAAATAACTTGAAAACTGCTCCGCAAAGTGTACTAGATGGAAGTCGGTACTTTCCAGAAGAATAAGTATTCGTGATTAATAAAAATGATATATTTTCCGAACAATGTAATTAACTACCAGGTATCTAAACAATTATCGCAAATAATGAATTTTTTTACCTTCGTTAATCCGATAGTAGAAGTCTTTTCGCAAAACATTCGATATGCTGGTACGGAAAGTACTGCAAAACTGAAGAATAGAACACCAACGCTTCCCAAATAATACATCGCATTCTTGGACTTTACACAACGCTTGGCCCAGTCCGTGAATACTCGGCATGACTGTTTTGATGATTGATTTTTGCATAATATCAGTAGCGATCCACGACGATTTATGACACAAACAGCAGAGCGAATAAGTGTTAGCATCAGGAAATGGCCATAACATATGTTATGGAATATTCCTTAAAAAAAAAAAAAAAAAAATCGATCTGCATTCATTCTTTGACTTAAAATCGAATTTAACAAGGTTTTTTCACTTGTCATAATTACAACTGGAACACGATATTTTCCGATCATTATTATCATTCTAGACATTGAGTTCGGCTGAAGACATATCATCACTGTCTATATATTAAGCTTCGACCATAAAAGTCGAGTCTTTTTCCTCGCTTCAACTTCTGTTACCTTCCAATCCATAATAAAACACAAAATGGCATAAGGGAATTCCTCTCACGCCACTTGTTTTGGCAATCGACAAACGAAATAGATTCGCCCACTCCAACATTTAATCTCATATCGGGTATCGCTGTGCAGATTTTCTAAAATTCTTCATTTAATAGCGTTTTAAGCAAGATTGTGAATTAGTAGGGATAGATTCATTATCTGTGGGTAAGGAAGAGTGGAAGAAATACAAAAGATTAGGATACCGAGAGGTGGACCAAATTATAAGCGAAGAAATAAATTTCTAAATAGGAATACACCAACAAATAGCTGGAGCTCGAAAGTTCTTAAACATGCGCATTATCTATATAAAAAGACGCGCTATTCGAATGCAAGTTGTTTTGAGAATTCAAATCAACCGGAAAGAACTTGAAATGCTGTGCGGAAATGAACAATGTAAAAAGTAGGAGTAGTCAAAAATTCAGTGCGTCCACTTACTTTTACATGTGACAGGTGTGATAAGTAAAAAAAAAAGATATATTTATATGGAAACACATACTTATTTGAATGCTACATTGTATCAAAATTTCAAATCAATCGGTGAAAAACTTGAAACGTTGTGTGGCAAATAACAACGAACATTTACATTTTTATTTATAAAAATATAGTTAATAACACTGTAAAGACAGCGAAGAGATGAATATAATTCATACGATAGGGAAAGAGTGAGAATGGTGAACTCGAAGAATATACTTCTTTTGAACATCATATCAATATCAGGATTTGCAACAAACGACTAGCGATACCATCCACCGAGTCAACTATTCATGCTAGTCTCCCTCTGAATTAAAAAATTGTCTTCTTTTGCATTGCATAACAAAAGATTTCTTAAATGAAATCTTACTGAGAAAGAAAAAAGGAAAAAAACTGATAACTTATTGAAGATATCCAGTTATACAGTAATTTTCGATTCTTGTTATCATTCTCAGTCTAAATTATTTTATTTCATTAGCACAGAAAACAGTATGTGCACAGATTATTGCTTGATATTATTTTTCAAATCTCTGTGAGCCAAGATGGTAATCGAGTTACAGATTCTATCTATTTCTATGTACAGGTAATTATAAAGTCATAAGATAAATCAATTATATGGAATGGACATGAAAATTTTTTAACAAAAAAAAAATATTTCCAGCATTAGTAAATATTTGAGTGCCCAAAATTTATTATAAATAAAAGTATAAATAAAAAGGATATCTGTAAACATAAATCAATTGTATAGATTGATTCGCATTCTCTGGCACTGGAAAAAAGTCTTCGAAAAAAAAAAAAGAAATTAGAGATTTCAACAAAACCATATGAGATGAGGAATGCAGTTATGCAGAAATGACATCTATCAAAGTACCAAATTATGGTTCTATATTTTACATAAAAAAGATGGATGAATCATCAGCAAAGCAGCAAAAGTAAACCAAAAAGACAAAGCATTAACACGAGGAAAAGCTATTTCAGGAGAGCCCAACATCAAAAGCATTCAATTACCAAAATCACCAATCAAAATAAGTATAACAAAAAAAATCATTAAAACACTGTTCGTAATAAGCACAGAATTATACATCTGTCCACTTCCAAAAAACAAATAATAATTCATTTTCAAGAATGAGATAACGAATGAAGATAAAAAGAATGAAGGTAGCGATTAGGCTAGTAAATCAATTGAGTATTTCTTTAGCTCGGAATTATTGCTACTGATTATTTAATTGAATTTTTTTCACATGGAATTAATCAATAGAATAATAATCAATTGAATATTTCTTAATTAGTTAATCAATTGAATATTTCTTTAACACGAGATTACTTGGAAGAGCGATGTATCACAATAACATTAAAGCACTGCAGATAGGTGGACAGGAAAATACAATAACTAATAAACATTGAAGAGAGGTATATACTTCGGAATGCTCATCAGGAATGTTCCTTTGATGCTCTTCTTGAGTAGAGCATCTCAAGAGAATCATTTCATACCAAGGATGACAATATTAGCATCTATTCAAAACATTCTTGATCTAATCTTAATTATTGATCTAATTAAAGTAAATAACTCCATTGTTCCAATTTAGTCCTAAAATTTGACTTGCTTCAATTTCTTCTTTTAATTCGATTTTTTCTAAACAAATTACATCAGATGGAGCGCGTATTGATATTTCAAAAAAGTTCCGCAGCCTCTTACTTAAAGTCTGCAAGAATGAACTAATTACAAAATTTCCGTTCGTCACAAATTTAATTCCCAACAAAATGAGAAAAAAAAAATCACGAAACCAAACAGTTATAAAAATACTCATAATTCTCTAATATACCAAACAAGAATAGTCCCATTTGACAGAGAACTGCCCGTTTACGGACTAGTCAATTTAGTATTTAAAAAAGTCAAAATTTATTAGGAATATGAATTTTTGCTTAAAGCGAGCCAAAAACCAGTGGTTCTAAATTTTTAAAGCTGCCTAATCACTTGTTGCATATTTTCGTAGTATAATAAAAAATAAAACGTTTTTTTTGCACATTTCACATGTCCGTTCCAAAGATATGAGTCATTAAAGCATTTCATTTAGGATAAAAATTAGCAAAATTTAAGCACTTATAATAAAAACAGACATTTGAGTTCTATAATGTAAGCATAAAATCATAAAATATGTGATTGCTAATGTAAACAACGTAAATGCGTAAACAATTGAAAATTTAGCACCAAATAACGAAACTTAAATCTAACATACATGATATCGCATTTAATTGTTGATAAAGTTGCAATTGTTTCATTTTTAGAAACTTTCAATATCAATTGAATGTTACTAAATTAAATTGTACGAGTGCTTGTTAAACTCACTGAGAACTCAAAAATCTATTTATTCGTCACATTAATAACTTCCCAGTTTTTACAGCCAAACGAAAAAGTAATGAATAATTTCGTTTAAATGCAGGTGGAAAATATGATAGGAGTCGCTTTTCAAAGCAGTTTAAATTCCATAAATCATCATTCTTGAAGAATCAGTTTTGAATATATAAAAACCAGATAAAATTACTCCTAACAAATAAGCTAAAATTAAATACCTTAACAATAAATACGAAACTGATGTACAGGCCCATTAGTAACCTTTTCACAAAATAATAATTTATAGCACGAAAAAAAAGAAAAAGAAAATGGCAACAATTTATGATGGTTTCGCATTGATTTCATTTTTTTAAAAATCAAATCAATGGAAAGTGAGCAATTCTTAACAGAAACAACTAACGAAGCTAATGAAAAAATAATAACTTTAGAAATTTAAGCTTCAAATTTTTATTCAACACTTCCAATTTTTCTAACATAAATACGCGAATTCAAACAGCAAATGAATGAATTCAATGAAAACAAAGGAAAAATTAATTAGTGATAAATAAAATTAAAACCAATTCTTTCTTATTCTTTATAAAATAATTGCGAATAGACTGTTTAAAAATACCTAAATTTCTTTTCAGTGCGATGGAAATATAAAAGTGGCATTCCTAAAGTGATCAATATCGACCACTATAGCTAGGAAGCAATGAAAGAATAATTAAGTTTGAAAAAATCTTCCTTGATTCCAAATCAAATATTTCAAGTAAACCAACTTGTCGCAGAATTCGAAAAACAAACTGAACTAATTGGACCTATGTTGCGAAAACTTATATTTAAAACTTTCGGCAATAATGAATAACGGTAACCATCATGATTAGTTGAAAATGAAAAGTTACAAATTCTTTCGCACTGCAAAGAAGATTTTCGATTTATCCTTTAATTCATTTTTTCTATAATCTTCTTTAAGCATCATTCGATCATACTCCAGTTCTTCCCGAAAATAATTGATTGTTTTGATTAAACCATCATGTATCGAAACTATGGGCTTCCAATTTAATTTTTCATTAGCTCGTGAGATATCAGGTTTTCGTTGTTGTGGATCATCCTGTTGTTCAGGTTCATGAACAATGCTCGAATTACTGCCTACTAAATCACGAATTAACTCTGCAAATTCATTAATTGTTCTCTCTTCAGGATTCCCAATATTAACTGGATCTGTATAGTTACTTTCCATCAGTCTTATTAATCCTGTCACCAAATCGTCTACGTACTGAAACGAGCGAGTCTGTTTGCCGTTACCGTAAATGGTTATCGGGTCACCACGTAAAGCCTGCAAGATGAAATTACTTACAACACGACCATCGTTCATGTGCATTCGAGGTCCAAACGTATTGAATATTCGAGCGATTCGGATGTCCACTTTCTCTTGCATATGATAGGCAACCATCAACGTCTCTGCAACCCGTTTTCCTTCATCATAGCATGATCGCGGTCCTACTGTATTTACATATCCCCAGTAGTTTTCCGGTTGAGGATGTACTTCTGGATTACCGTAAATTTCAGATGTTGAGGCTAACAGTATACGAGCTTTCAATCTCCTAGCTAGGCCTAGCATGTTTATAGTACCGATAGTGTTCGTTTTGATGGTTTTCACAGGATTATACATGTAATGTGTTGGCGATGCGGGGGAAGCAAGGTGGTAAATTTCATCAACTTCAATAAGATATGAATTAACTACATCATGATGGACAAGTTCAAAGTTAGGATGTCCAATCCAGTGTTCCACATTCCGTTTTCGACCGGTGAAGTAATTGTCGAGTGCGACGACTTCATGTCCCTCAAGCATCAGACGATCTAAATGAGAGCCGACAAAACCAGCACCCCCAGTGACTAGAATCCGTTTCCGATTTGCTTCGTTTTGGTATTTTACACTGACATGACTTTCTTCGTGCGACTTTTGTAGCGTCTTAATCATTTGCGAATTCTTTTTCAGACGAGTGAATTCCTGCTGCAGTGAGTGCATTTGCATTTTAAGCTTTTCGAAGGCTGAATTATGTAAAACCAACCTCTGATTTATTTCATCTAGTGGAAAAGCTTCCCATGCGGAGACGTTAGGAAATGGTTGGTGTCGCAACAGATTCCATATGTTAGATGGAAAATGTTGATTACAATATGTAAACAGAATGATTAGCAGTGAACAACACAGGAGCGCTAATTTCTGGCAGCGCCAGCTGAAAGACGGCAAGTTGAAACCCATCGCAAGGTCGGATTCAGGATGGATTTCAGGATGACCTGCTCAAACCAACTGTCACCAAAGGGGACAAAAAAAAAAGGTACTAACAGCACCACCCCACACAATTCATTCGCCATACACTAATCGCATTCCAACCTTTCAGCAAGAGAAAAGAGAACTATGAAAACAGAGAGAAGCAGAGAAGAGCGGACGAATGTAGAAATAGTATGGAAGGACATGAGAGCTGCAGTATGCGAGTAGATAAACAGATGCTTCCTGGAAAGAGAGTGTGGATGTCAGAGGTCACGGTCTGCTATGGCAAATATCGCCGTGTTTAAGCAACAACAGAAGTCTGCACTAATTCGATTGAACATCTGTCAGCATATATTATTATCAATTGAGGATGAAATAAAAGCGGGGTACGGGATTTCTTAATTATCAAATTTTCCGGAGAAAGAGCAAGCAGGTGGAGATTCACCTCATCTTTTCAAATTTCAACATTTCCTCTTCAGTGGCATGGTACAATATTCAAGAAGAGAACTCGCCTTCTCTTTTCTATCCTGTGTCCTTTGCCCCCATAATTCTCCTGCTTCCACGCTTTCGCTTTTCCAGCAAAACTTTGTTCGCTCTTTTTGGCCGAATGTTATTTTATCATCATTGATGAGCGATGAATTGCTGAACTTCACATTCTAGTCACATCGAGCTTGAGCTTGCGCTATTTGTATTCGTCTAAAAGTGACATGATCTGCTAAAATAATAATTAACAGCAACACTTGGCACACTTCATCAAACAGTGACATGCAGAGATCCCAATGTCCTATGAATTCGAACCTTTTCTGCACTAACATCTTATCCTTTTTTTGCTATATATTCTGTTAACAAGGCATTCTCTTACTGGCTTTTTTAGCAGAATAAAGTTCATGCCAGAAATGTCGTTGGCTAGAAAGTTCTGAAGATATAATAAAATTGAAGTTTTATGTTAGGCAGGCAAAGTACTGAATGAATCATCAGGACAATTCAGTATTTTTCGGCATCAATTCTTAAGAAATACCACATGTCAAATTTTGTATTAAACGGAATAAGGTGTTGTTGGTAGAGACGGAAATTTAGCTTCGAAAATAGAAATCGAAATTTAACTTTAAAAACTTTGAAAGATATGAAAATAAAATGCTGACCAATGAGTATTTTTGAATTCAAAATCAATGATTCAAATGTTTTCTGAAATAACTTTTAAATTTAATTTTGTTTTCATTCCATTATAAATTAAATTTTAAATAGTGTTCATATTGCATTAATAATCTTAATGACGCGATCGATTATGACAAGAACGCCGTTTATCATTTTCCCAGAGTGAAATTCTTTAACTGTTAGAATTTAATTTTGAAGTCTGCAAATATTTGACTTATTTAGCATTCATTTCTTTCATGCTGTTGATAACAGTGAAAAATTCGCATCAGAGGTATGTTCCCATTTCATCGACGAGTGTTTGCGATTACGAATTAATTTTTAATGGACATCAGAAGAAATGAAAGAAAGAGCTGGACAATATGAATCAACAGTCGAGAATGATAGAATCACTTTTGTTTGAAGGGTTTCTCTATTTGCTTGAAAAATGGGTATCAGCGAATTTCAATCTGAGCTTACTATGCAAAAAAATTACTGAACCATTGAATGAAACGAGAAAATGAATTGGCCATTTCACTTACCACAGTGTTAGGCTTATTTCAAGTTTCTTGCTATCAATAATACCTTAAAGAGCTATCTCTGTTTCCGTTTCAGTACTTTGCATTAGCAGTTGCATCTACATTTCATTGTAAAGGCTAGATGATAGATTTGCATCATTCTGTTCAATATTTAATGGCTCTACACCATTAGTAGATTTTATAAAGATTTTCCATGCTCGTTATCCTGGTCCACGAACACATTAATAGTTTTCTTTTCATACAATTAAGAAAAAGTATTCCTAGGATGCAATAAACTTTGAATTTAAATTCTTTTATTCATAGCATTTTGCTAATAAATACAATTATTTCAAAAACTAATTAGAGATAATTTTATAATTACTTGATTCAGATGAAGATGCTCTATGCCATTGATTGGATTCTTGTAGTTAAGATTAACTTTTTCTTCACTTTTCATTGGCGAGCTTTATCTGAACGAACCTTCATCATTCAGCTATTGCCTAGAATTTTCTGGATTTTTACTGGATTCTTTATGTCATGCCAAAATCATCATTGTAATTTCACTACAACAACGAATGGAAACTTTATTATGTACAGAATGATTGTGAACAACATTTTAGATTTTGTGCTGACATTAATACCTAGCTATTAAAAATAAATAAGCATGAATTCGTATTCGAAAGTTTCCTACCGAAAGCCTTCTTATCTGACATAGTGGTTAAAGCATCCACAAACATAGTTGATTCCGTCCCCTGATTTCAGTCCATTTAAGTATTATTCCAATTTACCTCTGCACTTTTTTCAGTTAGGAACTTATCTTACTTAAATCTCTCCTCCGTCAATTTTTTCTTTTCTATTTAGTCTCATTCTGTAAACACAATACTAGAAACGTTTGAGATCGATGAACCGGAAAACCGTTTATATTTGTCGATTTTCAGGCAATTCTAAGATGAAGCCGACAAGTTGTGAAATTTGTGATGTTTTAATAGAAATTTCGTAAAACTTCCGAGTATTACGGTAATAGGTTAGCTTTGTAGCATAATTCTCGATCCCAGTCCATTTTATAAGTAATATAGCCTAAGCAAGTAGAGTGATGAGTTGCAAGAAGTAGGCACTGGGATGTTGATCATTTGCGCGAAATGAGAGATCAAAAGTAATTTTGAACTGATCTGGAGAAGGAATATTGGAGAGATGTATCACTACCAGTATACAGGACTACACCAAGAATTCATAGAGTTCGAAATTGTTGAGGTCGAAATTATGGGAATGTTTACTTCGGAATAAGCGCCACCGAAAAGCCGAGAAAATGGACGACATGTCCTCGTGCCATAAAGAGCTAGGTCCCGTGTACTTACGCTTCCGGTACCGCCAATTCTCTTCAACCAATCAACCTCATCTTGTCCGTACCACTATTAGCGCACGTGTTCGTGAGTGTGGATGTCCGAATTGCGTAGAAGATTTCTGTACATTTGTGTGTACGTGTTTGTGTGTTTGTACGTAGGGATCGAGCAGAAGGTGTAGAGAGGAGCAGAATGTGAGAGTGTGTATAGCTGGGGAAGCATGATCGATTGTAGCAGGGCGGAGAGGCAGTGGTTGTATCTGCGAGAAGTTGGTCGGACGACATGTGGACATTATGGTTGCCATTGCCAAGTATTATATCCGTTATTGATTTCTCCGGAGCCGTCTCCGATATATCTCGGAGGACGGAGTGGAACTCGTCGTGCACACATTCATCCCTAATTCTGAAGTCGCCGGATGTTACCTCGACGATTCAGCCCTATCAGTCCTGTAATTGTGTCGCGTGTGCTTTTCTTCCGGTGACAAACCCACCCACCTGGGAGGTGTCGATCGATTACCATTGATTGATGGTGATTTATGGTTATAATCTGATAATGCCAGTGATTATGAATTTATTAGGCTTTATTATCAACTTATACTCGAATTCTGTCGGCCTGCTTCCTTCCGTTCTTTACCGACAAGTCTTCCTCTTCTCATTTTCGCACTGTTGTGCCTGTCCTGGCCAAGGCTCTCCATGACGGTAATAACATCTCACATTACTACATCCTTTCTAATTAATCACTTGCATGTAAGTACATCGAATATTCTATTTTTGGCACTTAAAAATGCTCCATCATCCCTTCAGCACTCCTGTCACAGTGCAAAAGTGGATCTTACGCTGGATACTGCTAGATAGATGAGCCTCCTGATCTGAGGTTCACATTCCAGCGGTCAAGTTCAGACCACATTCCAGACACGGGACACTTTTCTCGTCATGCTTCCTCACATCCTGCTGTCATCTTTCCTCCGCTCCATTCAGATGTCGAAGTTGGATTTGTAGGATATAATTGGAAATTTTAGTTTGACATATTTAAGTCGACGCTTGAAGTGACTTCCGGCTTTATATAACAATTCTAGTTTATTTCCCTTCAGAATATTATAAAAAGAAGCAGCAACTCAGTGAGTTGAAAAGAATCTACGGACTTAACTAATGTAAACTTCCCATATTTTTTTGTGATTGCCTAGGATCATTTGGCAAACTGAGTTGGTGGATTAATGGGAATATGGCATAGAAAATATGGAATGAGGATAAACTCTTGGCAGCAATGTAGTTTGGACATGAAGCTGAAATTACTTTTGAGACTTATGATTTAAGAAAGTAACTTATCAGATTGGATACAATTTCAAAAAGCTTCAATACTTAGCGTAATAAGTCTCCAGGTGAGTAAGATCAATGAATGCTAAATGAAAACAAAAATGAGTTGATGAATGTCACTACTTTTCCCAAGCACATCCTAATATTGTTACATCCTTTTGCAACAAATTTGCATTTTTATGCACAAAGAAAGAGATATTTAAATTTTTCTTTTTTGTAAAATTCCATTAGTGGTACATGTTGCACTTTTGAAGCGGTTGGTGCTTTTCCCAATCAGATTCGCTGAATACTTTTGCCATTGACCTGTGAAGTGGGTAAATTATTTAGCGCACTGTTTTCGCGACACTAAAATTAATATTGTTGCAGTACCTTTACACAACGTCATGGATGGCGTTGATATTTCGAGCAGTTCGGAAAGTGGCGATGAAAATGCATATGGAACAAACAATGATCTCATTGATAGTTAGCATTTTTGTTAAATTTAAGGACATTTAAAGCGCGATTTTAAAGAGCATGCAAAGTCTTATAGATTCCTAGAATTCTTCAATTTCTATTCTCGTTAAGATCATCAATGTCATACTCTTTACAAGATATATATACAGGAAGAGAACGATGGAATAGTGGCAATCTTGCAATGGAATCTGATGTTGATGCTGAATTGGATTATGATGAAGAAAACGGAGATAATGAAGAAATAGAACAAACTGAAGAACAATTGAAAGTATTTTTTACTTTATTTGATTCTTTCGGAATTCATCGGCTGATATGAATTTTCTTTTTTGAGAAGTTTGAGAAGAAACTTTTTTTTCCGTCTCCTCATTTTTCTAATGAATTGTATTTTCAGGTTTCATTGATTAAAAATGGAATAACGGGAGAAAGCGACAAAAATGAATGTGATGGAGATTCTAAAACGCAAAATGCTATTAGTATCAGAGATGATCGGAATGAAATCGGAAATGATGAAGTCGATAAAGGAAAAGAAGATATGGAGGGTGAGCTAAGTGAGGAAGGGGAAATCGATGATTTGGAAGAGGGCGAGTTAAAATCTGATGAAGATAGTGTTACGGGTTCTATACATTCAAATGAAAAATCGGCCCGAAGGTCGGTAAGTTTTATGTTATTATTATGTATAATCCTTCAGCCTTAAACCGTTTTGCGATCTAATGTTCTTCAATGAAAGTGGGTTCAGTGTCATATGTAAGATATTGTTAATTTTTAAAACCGAATTTTTTGAAAATTTATCGTTCTTCAAAGCGGTTAAAAAAGTTTTGAAATTGAAAGATAATTAGGAAAGTTTATTTGAGTACTTAATACTACTGGTTTAGATTGCTGAGGCTAATTATTTGCGCGAAATTTCCGAATTGAAATAAGCTAATGCTAGAATGAGTGAGTGAAAAGTGGAACTGAAATACTGAGTCAGTTTCTACGACATATGCTATAATCTTGAACTGTTTAATCTCTGCGAGTAGCGAAATTTCTTTTGAATTGTATTTCATTTTTGATTACGCGAAAACAATGGTTATCTTTGCGTTTTGAATCACATCTAAATGAAATTTTCAGATAGATCGAAGTCGTGGAAAAGTTATAGAACGTTCGCCGCATCATTCATGGCAGGACGACACAGCATCGGTTGGCATTTGCAAATTTTATCTCCGTGGAGCATGTACTTGGGGATCAAACTGTAAATATCTGCACATGAAAGAGGTACAAATAATGCAGAATAACTGGGAAATATGTCTGTCATTTGAATATATTTGTGACAGTGAAACATTGCAAACAGTACACCGTTAGAAACTTATCTGACAAATCTGAAAAGTAACTCAAACTTTGGTCCAAATGTGACTTATTTTTAAATTCGTAAAGATTTCCGATATTCAGTAAAATTTGAATTATTTGTTGCTTAGATTAACATATAAATAAAATAATTTTTTACAAATATAAAAAAGTACACAGTTATTGAATTTAGCCACGACTTGATGGTTTAGTACCAGTACAAAATTCCTCAATTGAAAGTACTTATTCACAGCGCTCGAATACTGATAAAGCACGAAGAAGCAGAAGTAGAGAATTCACTAAACGTATGTTTTGCATTGGATTTTTAGATTACAATGAAATCGTGAATATTTTGTTCATATCAAATAGAATTTTATACTAAGATTGCTGAATAAAAAGTATATATTGTTTCTTCAATTCTTTAGTAGCTTGAAATATGGAAATATGAATTCTCGAATTTTTGTATTTACTTCAGCTGGCATCGGTACGCTTACTGTTTATCCATCTAGTTCAACATCGAACGAAAATGAGGGATCGCACGGCAATGAAACAGCTTGGGAGAAAGGATTACGTCAAGCGCGTGAAGTAGGTTTAATCTTGATTGGAATTTTTTTTTTTGATTTCAAAATATTATTAGGTAAAAATATTTATTCAGTTAATGATAAAAGCATCGAAAAAACGAGAAGAAGAGCCTGATTTTGACCGGAAGCGGTTGGCACTTGCACCTAGTGGAGATATGGATCGACTACGAACTACGGATGAGGAATCAGATGATTCTCGTGGACATCGAAAAATGTATGATTATTATTTGTTATGAATAAAATGTGAATTTTTTCTTGTTTTTAAATATTTTCTACTTGTTTGTTTAAGATATATTTCCACATGAGCTGATAAAGGCATGTTTGTATTACTTATAAAACGAGAGCATTTGGTATGATTTAATTGTAAATGCATTGATTTTTTGTTTGTAGCTTTACTGTGAAGATTGTTTTAGACGTCATCGAATATCGCGTTCACCGTTGTCTCGAGGTTTTGTGAGAAGACCAAATGGTTTCATGGTACGTACACGTATTGATGTTCCTTGTCCGAAGTTTATGAAATACGAAAACCCGGTCGGGCCTACCGATATTACTGGTAAGCAGTGCCGGAATTTGTTATATTTTTGTTGATTAACTTCTAATTATAGAATGTATTTCAAATTTACATCTTAACTTTTATCTTTTCCTTCTATTATCATCATTCACTTCTATTTTCAGGTGACCGCCATTTTGAGCTAGAACGTCGCGGTGCTTATGAAAGAAATGAATTAGCAAAGCCTCGGAAAATTCCATCTTTAATAGACACGATGCTTGAAGGAAGACGTTTCGAATTCTCAAGAAGTACATTTCGTTCCGTTTTTTTTTAAAATTTTTGTTGTTTAATCTTTACATTCATCAGTCAGATAAATAACGAAAGAGAAATTGCATTTTTATTCAGGATATGACTATGGACGCGATGAACCCTCCCGGTTGCCTCATAAAGGTTAATTTTTATATCACTTCGACAATTTTTATGTCAGAAAGGTTAATTTTTATATCACTGCAATTAATAAAGCTCAAAATATTTAGATCTAGGACCGCAAGTTCTGTATCCGAATGGAAGACCAATTTCTCGACGACATGGACCTCCTCCGAGACGTGAAATGTAAATTTAGAAACTTTGGATTTTTTAAAAACTGAGGATGAATATTTTTACCTCAGAGAGATTTTAATTGAATATCATAACATTTAACTGTATAGAGCTAGCAGTAACATTACCATTTATATATTAGCTCATTTTGGATGTTCCTTTCAGCTCACGGCGCGATTCTCCTCCGCCTAGCTCTCATTCGTCACTTTCGCGAACTCCACGAGATTCTCGGTCACCTAGTTTACATCATTCGCTATCGCCTGCAGGAAAAAGACGTGGATCACCATTAATAGCTAATAGACGAGAAGTGAATAGAAAACGAAGTGGTATGGTTGCTGTTGGTGGTCTCCTTTCAGGTTAATTTCTTTTACAAGAAATGATTATTTGGTATCTTTAATTATCTTAATTCTGAATTCATTTTTATGTCTAAAATTATACAAATTTTTTAAATTTCTTTGAAGAATGTTAGGTGTAGCACAAGTGTAAATCGAAATGAACACAATTCAAGCATGACTCATGATATGATTTAATTCACTTGAAAATTCTGTCATATTCCAGCAGGTGATCAAATCCACGATCCGTGGGAAAGATCACACAAAAAAGGGCGAAGCAAAGACAGAGAACTGATTTCCTTAACACTTGGAGCAGAACTTCGAAAAACTCGCAGAACCAATGATAACAAGAAGCAACTACATCTTCAGGATACTGCTAGCTCGGCAAGCAGTGCTTCGAGGAGGTTTATTGAACCTTTGCTTTTTATAAAATTTACATAGTTTCACTTTTTTCTTTAAAATAAAATATTATAGATATGAACTGGTTTTATTAGAGGTTTTTAGTATAAAAAAAAAGAAAAAATAATAAAAATCAAAACCTCCAACTCAAAAAAACAAAACAATAGAAAAAAAAAAAATCTAAACTAAAACCAACATGAACCTTTTTAACAGTTAACAACATTAAAACCACACTCATAAGAACTCAACTTAACATCTTAGCATCAAATTATGTTTTTTTTTTTTTCTGAGTCTGTTTTGTTTTTTTATTTTTTGTGTTTTGGTTTGATTTCTGGGCTGGTAGGTTTCGACCGGACAAAGAAAAAAACAAAAATTCAATACCCAACAAAACGAAAATCAAACGATCATATTAAAAAACAAAAACAAAAAAGATAAAAAAAAGCAAAAACACTCAAGAAACAAATCTTCTGATTAAGAGTCAAAAATTCTAAATTTAAAATAATTCTTTAAATATGAAACACCTTGAAAATATGGATCTCACAGATTTTAAAAATTATCCTACCATATTAAAAAGAATCTTCAACCTACTAATCAACAATTAGTTATACAAAAAAATAAAAAAATAATAATCTATGTAATAATTCTTTTTTGGTTTAATTTGCCTTATTTCTTTATTTTTTCGTCTTCTCGTAGGACTTATCCTCGGTTTCGTTTTGATATGTTAGTAGGTGTTTGTTGATTTTTGTTTTTGCCCATTGGTTTTTATTTCTGGCATTCTCTTTACTGTTTTTTATTTTTAAAATTTGTGTAAAAGCTCACTTTTGTTACATTTTAAAATGATTTTTTTTTTTTTTTTTTGGAATATTTTTTAAACAAAATCTTGAGCTCTTTTGAATCTAGTTCTCTTGGTTTCAGAAGCGCAAGTATAGCTTCATCAATAACTTCACGTTCTCGATCACATTCACGAGCATCCTCAGGAAGTCGTCATCAGTCGACATTCCGTCTTTCATTGTCATCTGCTGTTGCTTCCAGAAATCTAATTGATGATGATGGATCTTTGAGAGCAACAGATCTTTCGTCCTTTCGCATTCCAAAAAAAAAGAGGTTTTATCCAAATTTTTATAATTCAGTTCCGTATCAGATTAGAAAAGGTGATATACGTGTAATATTGTGATTCATTTTAGATTATATTAAGTAAAGTAAAGTCGAGTTGGTATTAGAAATTGAACTTTAAAGAGACGTATATTAATATAAAAATGAGTAGTGTGATGAAACATAATCTATTCTTTTGCAGATCCTCTCCGATAGCGACATTGCATCGCTCTAGTACAGTCACTGTTCGTGGCTATGGGCATTCATTTGAGCGTTCGAGCAATCAAAATAAGTGGTACACATCTTCCATTTCTCTCAAAAGGTTGATTATTCAGTAAAATTTAATTTATATTATTACAAACTTGAGTCATCTATAGTAGTTTCTTATTCATTAACTTTTTACTTACTGCTTATTATCTAGCAGTAAATTCAGGCCTTTATCTCCATCGCTTCGCGCTGGAATCGCGCAACGCGGAATGAAAAGAGTGAAGGATGTTACTGGTCGTACCAATAAAGTTCATAAGCGCAGTGTTTTGCTTGCAAGAAAAGACGATATGTCAAGTGATGAAAGTTCATCTAGCACTTCTGGGTTAGTCACTAACTAAATAGTGATTGAGATTTCTTCAATCTTAAAATTGAAAATTTTGACACATATTACCAAAAGTGTCGTAGATACCATAAAATTTTTTTAAATAATTTATGTAGGTAATTTTTTCTTTAAATGATCCATTGGACTAGAAGCAGATGAACTAGGATTTTGGCATTACCGAAGTTGAGTAATCATGCTGCAACAAAGTATAATTTAGCCAGCAACTATTTGTTAAATAAAGTTTTTAAAATGGTAAAATAAAAAATCATTTCAGATTTTTTTTTTTGTTAATGATCATTTGAACGATTTTTTAAAAATAGATTATAAATGATTGTATCAAGAATTTATAATTTAGTAATTTAAGAAGTTCAAGTAGCAGCAGTGATGATGCAGAGCCTGCCGCCTATCGTCTGAAGAAAAAAGTCGATGATGGTTTGCCTACCGAAGGGATTCCACTATCTCCGGAAGCTGCAGCAGAAGATGTTTCCAGCGATGAGGATGAGGTGATTTCCATTTTGCAGCTCATATCAGATTACTAATATCTGTATATAAAACATCTGTTGAAGGATTAATCTTCTGTAAAAAAAACAATTCAAGATGATCAAATAAGAGCAATCACTGTCTTTTTAATAGGTGATCTATAGAAGTTATACACAAAATCGAATCTAATATTTAGCAAACATCTAACTTATCTTTCTTTCTTTTCCAAAATTTCTGTTTGATCTTTAAAAATGCTGCTTCAGAATGCCTCCGATACACCTATACATGAATCAAAGAAAACTTCATCGGCTGGAAATTCACGACCAGCTTCGAGAAAAGCAATTGCTGGTCATGATTCAAGAATCGATGGTGTGTTATGATTTTCTAAATGTCGAGTTTCTTAGTAGCAATTATTCTTTTTTTTTGTTTCATTTTCTGCTTATTTCAGATGACGATTATGTAGATAATGAAGCAGAAAAAGAGGAACGTCGTGCTGAATTATTACGTCAGTTAAAATGTGTTGAAGAAGCAATCGCTCGTAAACGCAGTCGGCCAGTTATTTGAAATTATTTAAATTATGATATTTTTTGTCTAGTCTTTTCGACTATTTTTTGTGGTGAGGATTTTTGTTTTAAATCTTTTATATCTTTATTTATGATGTAATTTATTTATAAAAATGTTTTTCTTCACAGAAACACTTTTAATTTATTATCACTTTTTTGGTTTTAAACCACGTTATTTACGAGCTTTTTCGGTGTCGGACTTCATATTAACATCTTTCTTTTATTGAATTTTATTTTATTTTCTTCAAAAGAAGTCTGAAATTTTTGAATTCAATACTTTGTAGAAATCAGAAGCAGAATTTCAACGAAAATTTGAAGGCATTTATCCAGTTTTCTCATTGATTTTTGTAGTGAAATTCGAAATTAGTGTTATTATTGGCTGCTGGTGCAGCAATTTTCAGTTACATCTGTTGGAAATTCTAAAATGCTCAAAAGTAATTTGTTTGAAGACAAATTTAAAAAAATGTGATATCTGCTAGTAATTCTCTCAGAATGAAAATTGTTTTTAATTATTTATTTTTAACTTTCCAACTTTTTAGAACATTTGATGTTAGAAGGAGTGATAGCTGTTATTATAGTAGATACTTATTATTTCATATAAATTTCTATTTATATTATTGTTCAGCTTCATGGTTTTTTTTCTGAAAAAAAAATAAAAATAAAATTTCATTGGAAACTTTTTTCTCTTCACTTGTTGTGTTTGCATTTATATATATTTAGCGTCCAGTGTTCATTATTAAATCAATTTTTTTTAACCTGTTCAATTCATATTAATTTTGATTAAAAATAACATGTGAATGAAGTCTGAGATATACAGAAGTAGTGAGAGCGAGTGGAATTTTCATTTAAACTCTCTACTTAATATTAGTGTAACAAAGTGAATATGTTTATGATTGTCAAAAATGTCGTTGCACTTTAAATTTCGAAATTTCTAAAATATCCTGAAATATCCATTTGTGTTTAGGTATATGTAAAATTTGTTTGCGGATCAGTTTTAAGTGCAGTATATTTCGTATGTAATTTGGATATATTAACTCCTAAATTTAGAAAATGAGTGCTAATGCTTCTACTTCATTTGAACCGCTGAATCCACATAAAGTTTTCATCTTGGAGAAGCGAATTAAAAAAGAAACCAAAATCCGTCGGCAACCAGTGAAGAATTTCATGAAGAGAAAAATTGTCAAGAGCGATATGAAGAAATTGAAGTATTTCCTTAAATGTTTCAGATTTCTCAGATGAACTAAAGGAATTATTATTAATAAATCTGATTTTTAACAGTGATATATGCAAAAAAGATCTTTCCTGGTGTTTTTAGTCTCGTGTAGCGGATCTATGAAAGGAGTAGTTTGATCTCACAACATAATTTTTATAATTGTCAGATAGTGTAGCTATCACTAAAAGCTAATTATAAAAGTAATGTCTATGTTGAGATTTGAGCTTTTTAATAGCATCGAAATAAAATTCCAGTTTACAGCTGTTCAGTTTCAGGTATTCACAATTCGAACCACTCTATGAATTATGGTGTGACTATTTTAGCACCTTAGTTAATGGATCTGGTAGTCAGTGTGATGCTCGAGTATTAAGGGCTGATTATCATGGATGCATGCTGATGGTTGCTGAAGCTGCTAATCCAACGCAGGTGCTTTTATTATCAATACAAGGATTTAAGTGTTTTTATATAAAATTTTTAAATTAATTGCAGTGTTGCTATCTTCAAAGGGCGAAACAGAAAGCAATTTTTAATGGTCCTTTCTAGATTGGTATTTGTGGTATTGTAACTCGTGAAACTAGACAAACCTTCATGCTGATCACAAAACAAGATCGCTTGATAAGTGCGTTTTAAACGAATTTTAATTATTTCTATAAAATTTCATTTTTCTCTTCTATATTTCATTTTCTGCCTTAAATTAATTATTTCATTGAACACTTTTAGAAACTGGATGAATTTTCGAAATCGTCCTCTCCTATTTTTTGCTTAATCATTATATTTTTAGCTATTCCAAAGCAGGATACTATATTTCAATTTGCACTAGAAGGCAAAATATATATTTTATTTGGAAACGCGTTCAGGCTAGTTTTATAAGCTTTGCTATCCATTGATTATATTCAAGTTGCCTATGTTTTATTCATAAACATATTTCTCAAATTTTTTTCTTTTGAAAAATATCTTCATCGAAGATATTTTTTCCGGGGAAAATCGTTTTTCTTTCAGGTTTCAACCGTCATTACGAGCAAAAAAGATATTACGAAATCGCTCTTCAGTTCCATTTTTCCTGAAGTAATATTTAATTTAATTTAATTTTTTTTCATGTTGCATAAATTGCTCGAGTAAAAAATTATTGTTCACGCTTGGAAAAACATGATTTAATTTCTAAATAAAATTATGTTAAATTTGCTGCTGGACATAATTTTGCTGCTCTTTCATTTTTCCTAATATTTTTGCCGATATAAAAGTTGCGTTTCTGTTCTCAGAATTTAGATAAGCAAGAGGTTTAAGGATTTTTGAACTTATAACGATTTCGTGATTATAAATTGCAAATAGTAGCGCTCTGAACTATCAAAAAACATGATATTAATGTCACTCATTACTGATTGAGATTAATATGAGTAGAAATAATGGGTGAGATTGTTTTTTTTTTTTTTTTCAAATATATCAAAATTTAATTTCAAATTATCAGATTATATAAAAATATGTAGTTTCCAATTATATCAAAATGCAAATTATTAGATTAAAGAAGAAATCCATCGTTCAGATCTCATCATCGAGCATGAAATTTTCTGAAAATACTATGGATTTGGAGATTTACTCTGGTCTACATGCGAGGTACAGTTCTAAGATTTCGGTCAGTGTTGATCTATAGAAAAGTCTGACATTCGCAAAATTAACTGATAAAATGACTTAAATAAATGCGAAATCTTGCTAAAACAGAAAAGTGTGAAATAGTAAGTGGACGAATTAATTGCTTTGGCAATATTTCATCAATTTAAGTTATTCCATTCGCCATTCGCCACTGTTGATTCAAGTAAGCGTAAAGAAGCGTTCCGGAACGTAACTGCAAATCGATCCGGTTGGAATTTCGGATATATGTTGCATGGATTTTTTAAATCGATAGAGGGTGGACAGGCAAGAGAGAAAGCGTAAAGCATTCGGGAAAGAAAAATAAGTCCGAAGAAAAAAGCACTAATAAGGATCTGATTGTGCAACTGCTTTGTTTTTTTGGTTGCTTGAAAAGAATTGAGGATTTTCCTCACTTTGATGCCTGGGAAAGGAGTATTTAAGAAATCAGTGGTTGTACTCAAAAAATGAAAGTTTTTGATTTATTGTTCAAATTATGTGTTATTGTTAGTACAAATCTCTTTAAAAGATTTTAGTATTTCGGTATATTTCAGTAGGTTGGAAGAATAGTAAAATTCGTTGTGCCAGTTTTGTTAGAGTGAAATTGTTGGAGAAAGGTTGTATTACTATGCTATAAATGCCAAAAGAAGGAATAGAACTTGAATTGTTACTGCAGGCTCATATTTATCCTGAACTTGCAATAGCCGGAACTAAATTCATTCAGTAATTTGTGCTATAAAAAAAAGAGAAATATCTAGCGTGAAAGAAACATGATTCTTGGCGAAGTTCAATTCAAACCCAACGAATTTTAATGATCAATTTACTCGAGCAGCAAAGCTTTCGATCATTGTTGCTTGCAAGCGATTCTCTGTAATGAAATGTTTGCTCATATCGAAATGGATATAAACTTTTTTTCTCCCTCAAATTCTCAATTTGCCAATTAAAAGAGATTACAGTTATCAATCGATATTTCGAGGGACAAAAATTTTAACAGAGATAGAAAGAATGGTGGAGATAGTTTGATATCGTGCATGATTTGTTGAATGAATCAGCTTTATAATGCTAGAGAGATAAAGTTTTGCCATGTTTAATACTAAAGGAGAAAATAGTATGATTCAACAACATCCATCGAGTTTTCCGAAATATTTGCTCAAAATTGCAGACAGTTTTGAAACATCGCTGAATACTTGTAGGAGAAAATATCAAGTAAATCATTCAACTATTTGCAATAAATATCCCAAATTTTCATAAATTTTAAAATCTAACTTTAAGCAACTTTAATTCAAATTTGAATTAGAGAACTTCGCATTATGAACACTCCTACGTGTCTCTTATTCGGCTTTCTCGTACTTCTCCACGTATCTCTTATTCGGCTTCCTCGTACTTTTCCACGTATTTCTTATTCGGCTTTCTCGTATACTTTCCACGAGTCTCTTGTTCGGCTTCCACGTATCCATCTTTCAACTCAAAATAGTGTACTGATGAAGGCAAATCAATGAAAACCTAAATCATAAACTTAGTCCATGTGGATAAAAATTGAAATCAGTGACAGCACACACATCATCTGCTCTACTCCACGTCTCACAAATGAAGCACACTATTCCATCCATCCTTTTGTTACCTGGCGCCTAGTCGCCAAGCACTGTACACCTGTCCATTACCTGTCTGTTTTCATGTCTGTGTGTGTGTCATTGAAGGTCGTCGATGACAAGAATGATTTCCGTGAATGTTTGTCGTAGAGCGACGACGACGACGACGAGCTATGACGAATACATTCAGCTCTTTTCGCATTTCATTTCTGATTGCATTATCGAAATGTACGTATGGATGTGTGTGAATTCGCTTGGCGATTCATCGTTGTGGTCATTCTGAATCCCTGAAATTTGGCGCCAATTCCATTCAGTCCAGAATCTGATGAATGAACTGTTTTCCCATGTAATCACGCACTTCTGCAGGCCATAATTTAATGCTCTTTACTTTGCTTTATGAGAATAAATTCTCTCTCTCCCTTCTTCAGTTTTATATTTATAATACAGTAATATTGCATTAACCAGCACTGCTTGACCATAGTAATGGTCATTTTATGCGGAATTCTCGCGATATATCATGGGAGAGAATTTTATGATAACTATTCATCAGTCATTGTAGATCATTTCCTTCGATTCATTTTTTCGTTACGCTGCAAATGAGATCTCTGGCCGCCATCATTCAGTTTGCCACTGTTTTTTCAGCTTGCTCCGGCACCTGAGAATGCGATCCATCAGTTGAGCTTGGCCCGCTCCAACGCAGCCTAGAAATGTACTATCTAAAGTTGGCTATTATTTTCTGAAGTGTGTATTCTAATGCTGGACGAAAATTTTAAAAGATTCCGTTGAACAATTTGTGAAAGCTAAAAGAATGTGAAATTCGTAATTCACTAAGAAATCTTGGATGTTCTTTTCAGTATGAAAGAGAATTGGTTTTGTGTCGGTGACATAACTTCCACCAAGATTCACCTTTAAACTCTAGTCGAAATAACTGATGCGATGTATATTTTCGATAATATTTTGATGGTTGATTTTGCGAGAAGTTGTCATTTCTGAATGTCAATTTTTCTCTGATTTTGCTGAAAACGAGTTATGAGATGGTAATTGTTGTTTTCTCTTTTCCACTCTCATCCATGGATGGCATTAATAAATTCAGTTTTTTGAAATCAAATACATTTTTTTTTTTTTTTTTAGCAAATCTGAAAATGTATCCTTCTTCCCATTCTTTCGCAACTCCTAGCTTTCTTCAGAAAAATCCTCATTACTTGTTTATTTTCATAATTTCATTAAAATAGTTGGAAGCAATAGCTTAATGTTATCCAGAAATTTTACATAAATTGTTGCTGTAACCAGTGTATTAAAAATTAATTGAAGCGAAACAACAGTAAAGACTTATATTACTTGCGAACCTCCTTAGATTCTTTACCGTAATGCGATAATGATAAATTACCATAAACAGATTCTTCAGAAATTACCATAAACAGACTCTTCACTTAGACAAGAAAAAAATGATTAGACAAAGGTTACGCAATGAGTAAATTAAACTGCATGATTCAAGAATCAAAATATGACCGTCATGACTGAAGCCTATCCATTTCATTCGTTTAATGATCAAATAATCTCCTGGATAAAC
Source organism: Onchocerca flexuosa (assembly GCA_002249935.1). NCBI lineage: Eukaryota > Metazoa > Nematoda > Chromadorea > Rhabditida > Onchocercidae > Onchocerca > Onchocerca flexuosa. Next base: position 3,409,227 of record KZ269977.1, on the reverse strand, counting down.
GGCTACACTTTTTTAGGGGGAGAAAAATGGCTGTCATTATTTATACTATCTCTAATTTTTAATTTTTTTTTTAAATTTACAAAAGAGACAAAAAAAAGTCCGGCAGCCATAATTTTGCCTCTTTTCTGATTGTCTCATTCAATTTTTGCATCAGAAATCCATCATTATTTTTATTTTTGACTAATTTACCAATTTTTCATTTCTTTCAACAGCAATTAATCAAAGTACACTTTATTCATCCCATCAAGAATACATCAAATATCTTTGATTGTTGTTACTCTTTCTTCTTTCATTCATTAATTAATGATTTTTATCACAGTGATGCATGCTGCATGCACATATTGCTACTATACTGCCTGCTGCATTCTGCATTCCTCCAGGAATCACATTGTAGTTGATTTGAATTTTGAACTATTAAAATAATAAATGATCAGAAGAAATAATTCATGTCAGGATAATAGCTAAAGTAAAGTAAATCTGGTGGGAATTCCAGCTAGACATTCCCTGGAGCAATAATTGTCGTCTATGCATGCTTTATTAAAACATGTAATTTGAAACAAGTGAGTTCTAACTTGAACTGCAAATTGTTTAGAATATTTGATGATTAGTATTTCTATTTTTTCCAATTCTCAATGAAACCCAAATTTCGTTTTCTCATATAATTTCAAATAACATATAACTTTTTTCGTTTCATGTTCAATGTTTTCCCAGCATACTCTCAAATCCTTAAAATCTCAAATAGCATTGAAATTGAAGAGCATGCTCCATTCCATTTCAGGTTTCTGGTCAGGATTTTGTGAAATTCTTGAGAAAAATTGATCTGCAGCAATACATTAAGCAACAATTGAAACATTTAAAAAAAATTTTTTTTTTTGCGGTACGAAAGAATATTATATGCAAACCAAACATTCATTCGTATGTTTTGTTAAACATACGTGTTGTATGTGCCAATTTAGAAGTTAATTTTTATGTTGAAATTTCTCCGAGCAAGTTCGATGGTTTTGAGGAACAAAAAAAGAGAACAGTAGTGCTTTAGCGGCTTCTTACTGATCCATGTTTGAAAAATGAATAATTAATTCTTAATTTCAGAACATATTTGTTAAAAAAGAATTGTTATGACTCAAATTACATCATATCAAAAAAAAATTCAACTGAGTAGTGAAAAATTGTAGATATTTTAAATAATAAACTAGTTATTCAAATATCTTCCCGAATAGAGTTGAAGGAATAAGATTTATTCGTGTTACTTGGTTTTTGTAACAAATAAATTACTCATTTAATATTAAAAATCAAATTTCTTTTTGCCGAAATGGTAAGTTTTTAGAGATGTTGAAAGAGCATAAAATTTGTTGAAATAATTGCCTTCAAACATTGTACAAAGATTGTAATTGAATGTCAGTTATGCATAATCGAGAGATGACGATGATGATTTGTATCGCCAAGAATTATTTCCACTCATTTCTCCGAATGATATTTGAAATTTTTGAGGAATTTTATGAATCATTTGAAATATTCAAGCTTACGAAAGGAATAGCTGAAGAAACAATCAAAGATTATCGCTCTGCAATGTGTACTGTTGGCTCGAGATGATCATACGCTTCCGACAGTTCATTTTTTTGTTCTTGTTTGCAATTTGCAGCAGCGATCAACAACTACTCAATTTTGTTCGTACCGAACGGGCCGCTGTTTATGTTAGTTTATCATGATAACGATGGATAAAATATTGGATACTGCAACGAAGAAAATGATCTGTGACATGAGACATATGAGACTATCAACTCTTTCTCTGAACTTCCGAAATTGCTTTTCTTAAAAGAAGTCCATTCATAGATCAAAAATAAATCATCTTATTAATATTAAATGTTGTAAAAATATTGATCTCTTGGGCGTGCTGAATTCAAAAATCGATCAAAATGATTCATCGAATTCAAATAATTTAAAATATTTCCGAGTCCATCTAAACTGGACATGAGAGAAAAAATTATTCCTGCTTAGGGTCCAATGTATGTTCATTTCAGCAGAGCCAGTCAGTTCCGCCGCAATCATTTTTATTTGTCAACGATTCAGTGCCGATGCCAAAGGAAGCAGTTCGACCTTTTGAAAGGTCACTTCGAGACGGTACGAGGATGGTAGACGTAGCTGTTGCTTTGTGGTATTTTCTGAAACTTACAAAATGAGCCAATCATTCGTCCATTCACAAATCTGTACCGTAATCCATACATACCTCATTATGATCTCATAAATCTTTTCTATTTCTATAATGCTTTTTTGACTTTTTGAAAAAATCAATTTTTCGAAATTTAGGAAAGGCAAGTTGGCTTCAGAAATAATTCGCCTTCTGTTGAAATACAAATGATTTAATAATCTCATTATCTTGAATTTATCTGATTTGAGAGATTTCATTTTCAGGATTCCAGGAGGTGGCGTCCCTGCCATTTGGGGACGAGCATGGGAAGAAAATGGTGGAGTGCAAGCTTTATTTATTTCTGGTAATACAGTCAAAGTTTTAAATCGGGGTTTTCGGTTATTGATTTATAAGGGTTCACCGAGCACTAATGGATTCAAGTAAATACTATATTCTCCGCTTAATTTTTGCAATAATTTAACTATTTTAAATCATGCAGATTTTTTTTCCGAAAAAATAAGAAAAAAGAAAAACGACAATTCAAATAAATTGAATTTCTGAAAATATTTATTTTGAGCACATGAATTTCTTATAAATTCGGAGAACTTTCAGGTTTACTTGGATGCGAGTAAAAGATGTTGATCATGGAACTGTACTATTTTCGGGAGCAAATATGCACACACCTGCGGTATTCTCGGAAGATGGCCAGTATGAGTTTCTTGGTGATGCAGACTGGCCGAGAAAGAAGATGGAATTTGTGAAATATGGTTCTGATGAGCCGCACACAGTAGGAAATTATGGTGGGAAACGGTATTTTGATGATGATGTATACGTGCTCACTAAGCAGCGATGTAATTGTCGATGTTAATTCTAATTTTGGGAATCATCGACACAAATGGAACGAAATGTTTTACGATATTATAATTTATTAAGATCGCTGTGATATTCATTCCAGTAAAAGAGCTTTCACTGCGATCGAAGTGAAATGTGAATTGTAATTAATCGCACTACTGTACTTTATGGTAGCGTACCATAATGCTGCTATCTTATCTTGTCTACTAGTGTATCTATCTTGTCTACTAGTGTATTACACAGTAGTATTCAGTAATGCTGTTATCGTACCTGTTGGGATCATTAAAACAAACTGCTTTTTTCTTTCTGAATTACCTCAAACAGTAACTTTAGTCTTGTCATTTTATTTTGTCTACATTTTAGTGTTGTAATTATATGATCTTTCCATACTTGATTGATTTTCCCTTCTTGATCAATACAATTGATTAATTAATTTATTCATTAAAAAAATACAGGAGCAGAAAAGAAGGAAGTTAATTATCGGAATCTACTTTCCTGATAAAGTTGATTATTCCATTTGGGATTATTTGGCTAAAAGATGTTCTTTAGGTTTGCTTCTTCTCCTTCTGCCTAAAAATTCTTATTCTACCACAAAACCTCACTTTTGCAGTTACGATTGTACAGAGATTTTTGTAAATTCTTTCTGCCTGATATATTTAATGATATTATCATGATATTATTGGCTCTTTACTTTCACGAGGAATTATTTTTAGTTTTTGCAACTTCTGCAATTGATTGCTTTTTTGTTTTCTGACATGTGAAAAGATGACACAAATGATAATTGATATCAGAAGTTCGAAATTGATGTTCAGAACAAGAAATCAGCAAGATATCATTATCATCAGATTAGATTGAAACTTTGGGAAATGAGATAGTAGAGAACAAGTTTAGATAAGGTGTGTTATTGAGTCACTGGAAAATGGTGCATATAGCAGAAGGAGAAAAGAAATGAGTGGGATTCGCTGCATTTTGGAATTTTTTTGGAATTTCTTTTTATTTCGAAAGTCGAATCTTTCCTGAGCTTATTGGAAGTCTTCGACTTGGTGGGACCTTAGATTGAATTAATTGTGGGATGGTTGTGAAAGTTATTGTCATACTTTGCACTTTCTCCGTTTGAATCGTTGAATGTTGTCGCCAATTGAAACGAAGTAAAACTGAGCGAAATGAGTGGAATGCAAAGAATTACTAGAATTGGGGATAAATGGCAATAAATGCTATCCTTTTTCTTAATACTTCTTACGGGCTGTGTATCATTCTGATATTCGTAATTCAATTTCCCGTCCTTCCATCTTCATTATGATCATTCCATGCCGTGCACTTATAATTTTAGCTCATTAAATTGCTCATTTGAAATCGACTTGTCTACTTTGACAACTCTAAAAAATTACTTTTCGTTACAAACAAGCCAAGTTAAAACCATGATTTGTTGGTAATTTTTGTTCGATAGAGATTCAACAAAAGCGCATTATATATTCCTAAATGGCAAAAAATTAATGATATTTCCCTTCTGTTTCAAATTCTTTTTCAAAAATGCGGTGCAATCTCAGTTACAGCTTACCAGACTGGTTTGAAAATGTCTCAGATACCTTCCTTCACGTAGTTATTTGTTCATAACATTAACGAATGATATGTACTGTTTTATAAAACTTTTGCAATTTAAAAGATTTTTATGAGAAAAACATTTCACCACCTCTTTGGTAGAAGCAAAATTTTATAAGATTCTTGAATGCATCCCTAGCAAATTACTTTTTAAGAGTATACAACATTGATAGTATAACATGGAAAAATCTAAATGATCTGTATTGTGAAATTGAATTCCGTCACAGCACTTGATTTTTAAAAGTTTTATAATATTTCTGAATTGACTGACTTTTAGCGCAATATTTCTGGTAAAACGTAAAAATAATAGACTTTTTCTGTCACCAGCTTTATCGATGAGTAGGATGCTGTCTGCGACAAAAAGTGCTCTATCGAATTTAACTGCATTTAATTTCCTCCAAAACTCATTCTTAATTTCATTTCTTTCTCTCGTTGAGACTTGTTTTTATTTCTTTTTCCAAATTAAAGTGCGATGAAAAGAAAAAATGGAAGCGAAAATAGAGACTACAAAGAGAAAAATGAAAGTAATAAAGAGAAGAGTAAATAAATTAATGTGTTCTAAAAGGACCGATGCAGCCCAAAGTTTAATGCTATTCTTCTTTTTGTTCAATCTAGCCAGCCAACATAGTTTATCCATTCAAAAACTGAAATCGAAATGGTTTCTTGCTGGAATGCAATGGATCGATTCCCTCTCGCCATCCTTTTTCTCAACAAATTCTGCAAAAGTGCGAAAAGTTTTGCACAAATGTGAAATGGAACTTTCTTATATAAAAGTTGCATAATAATCTGCAAAATGTCTGGAGGAAAAATAAATCTTCAGATATTAATAAAACACTCGCAGCCGTTCATTCGGCCCGGTCCATATGCTCCTCTTTCTCTTGCTGTATAAGTTTCATTATCAATAATTAATATCAATTAGTCAAATTTCATGCTTTGGCTTCGAATATCAAGACAAGCCACTTCCAACAAACTGGAAGTAATCAATTAGTGCGAGAAGATAAAATTTCAAATTTCAGATCGTCACATTTTTGGAATTATTCTGTTGCCTTTGTTCCAGAACTGCGATAAGCATTTCTTACAAAGAACTTTACAATAGCAGTGGCTAACAAAGGAGGAAAAACAGGGAAACGGAATCTGTATAAGACGAAATTTTTTAGCATTCGTGAGAGAGATTTTTGTTTGCAACCAAAAATTTTGGTGAGAAATGTCTTTGCAATTGCAGACAGAGCAAATATTTGTCAGTCTTCGGCAAGAAAAAGTACGAAGCAATATCTCAACCGAATATGGACGGAAATTTAGCTCATTTTTAATTCAAGGATGATCACATTGACGTTTCATTTAAACCCTTCTACTATTTGGATAGCAGCAAAAGTGATTTGTTTTTGAATTAGCTTTCAAGAAATTTTAATGAAAACTTCTTGCAACATAATCGATAAAGTTTTTATAATCTATTATACGAACCTATCTTACTTCTCATATTGAAATAAAAAGTTACTGAAGAAAATTAAGAGAAAAGTGAAAAATATCGGAAATTCTGATTATGTTCAAAAGACTGCAGAATAACGTTGAAAGTTAATCTGCTGTTAGTAAATTTTATTCATTTTGATTACACAAAAAACATCTAAAAAATCTCAATTTTTTCAGAATCTTTAAAGCAACTATTTAAAATCAGCATCGATTTCTTTTTATACCGCAAAATTCGAATGTTCTAGCCTTACAATCTAAATTTCAGATGAAAACTCTGGAAATTTAAATGTTTTTCAAAAAAGAAAATTAAACACCTCATTTGTTTTCAAAAGTCTTATATTTTAATAAATTCGTCCTTACACAATAGCAACCGTCGACTTTTACCTTTGTTGTAATTAAAAAATTAGCAGATTCTGCAGTGCATCCAGCTGTTAACAATCTAATTGAAAAAATTGAAACTCATTTAAGTGAGCTTACAAAGTTAGGAACTGATGTCTGCTTGCAGTGATGAGCATTACGAGGCAAAGAATATTGACTTGATGTTAGGTATATTAGTTCTTATCAGAATAACAGAGAATACTATTCTCAGATTATCAGTATCGCGGTAGCAAATAGGATACTCATTTCTCAGCACCACAAATCATCTGATTTTTTAAATAAAAATAATAGTATTTTTTGAATTTCTTCTTTTATTGCCATTGAATCCACACTGTTTTTACGACTTCATTCTTCGTTCAATGCCTAAGGAGGAGAAACATAGCTGGTTGAAGGGGACCAATTGATTTAGATAATTTAACAATTTGGTCCGACTACAACCAGGTATGTAAATGCTCGTAGCATGTTTGCCGAGAATCGATCCTTTCATTGGTTCTTCAAACTGAAAGTCTGATATTTGGACGAAATTCCTGTAAAAGATTACAATAAGCAAACAGTATGAGAAGTAATTGAGTAGAAAGTTTGCCAATAATTATGCCGAGTAATGTGTTATTACAACTTTTAGGAATACATGGTAGGACAAAACCGATCAAAGTGATTTCAAATTGACCACTATTGAAAGTAGTATTTCATCGCAATGAAATGCGCTGCAAAAAGATGGAGCAATTCAATTAAATTATGAAGCAAAAATGTTTTGCAACAAATGATGAGAATAACGAAGATGACTGTGTGATTTGATAAAAATGAAACGATTAGATCAGAGGTATCGAACTGGTATGAAAATCAATGATCGATGTAAATTCACAAGTATCTCCAGTTGAATATATAGATATATCTTTATTTGTGATAGATCTGTATCCTGAAACAAAGCTGTCCATGATTATTTTATATTTCCAAGAATGAACTTTTTTCTGACCATCAATTTGAGACATTTCGGCAAATCTTTTTTCTCTTACTTCCCATCTATCCTTATATCATCATTCATACTATTAAAATCATTCGAACTCGCATTGTAATGCGATCATAATGGTCTGCCCTTTTCTCCTCTAAGCCCAATTTTACTGGTAGTTTTATTCCGAAAGTTAACTTTTTTTTAATCATAGCCACCTTTCCACCAATTGTTACGAGATGTTGTCAACCGATTCATGAGCATATAAGGATGACGTGAATGCTGAACGTTATCGTGAGAATTTCCACACGTCATTGCATGGTGTGACGTGTTCCATATGACGTCTAACGTCTCGCAAGATGATTTCTATTATTGCTTTGTTCAACAAGTAAGTAGTAGTACTGTCTTGGCTTAATTTCATGAGATTAATTGATATTAAAATGCATTTCTGGACTTCAACGTGAATGGAAGTGGAACTCACAAGGAAACAGCTCTCCTAGATGCCCTCAACAAAACTTTCTCGCTCGACTTATAGCCTCTGCTTCTATTGGATCTGGATTTTCACGAATTCCAGCCATAGTTATCACCTATGTATCACTAATTCTGCCGTTATTCTGTTTTCAAGGTTATGAGATCTTGAAGGTTGCAGAAAATTCATATATAAAAGTTGCATAATTTGATTGCTAACTTCTATGTAAATTTTTCGCAACACGTAGTTGCTATCGCTACTTTCGAATTCATTTCAGCGAATTTTAAATTCTTCTTGGCAAAATCGATTGAATACCTTATTGCGATTTTGGTGAGAAAGATAGATCGGAGACGAGAATAGAGAATTGTTGCATTGATCATACAAATCATATCAGCAAGGTATGATCAGCAAGATGCGCAAATGACCAAATAATTGCCGCTGATCGATCCAGTGATCGATCATTTGTTTAGTAGAAAATCACGAGAATTGAGAATGCGAACGTCGCAGTAACAACAGACATTAACATTTCCTTCCCATCTTTTCTTCGACGAAAAAAAGAACGAAAAAATGAGAGAATGCTGTAGTTCGAGACGTGGAATGGAATGCACTTGACAAATGACAAAATATCATATATTGTGGTATTATTTTAGAAAATGATATTTCGTCTAAGCAACAATCTCCTCAGGGAAACTTGAAGATAAAAAAACAGAGAGAGCTGGATGTGTAAAATGAAGGAGTTTGAATTGTCTAACAAATTTTAAACGCAATGACAAATTTAAATGCTTAAAAAACAAATCAATAATCTATCAATTCAATTCAGCTTAAAATATTACTAAAGAAATAAAAATAACTTTCGTTGATAGCTTTGAGCAAGAAGATTACAATAAGCAAGACAATAACTAAACATTTTTGCATAAAATGAATGAAAACGATAATTGAAAGATTTTCCCAACTAAAGAATTAGTTGTATTTCAAAATTCAATTATCGATATTTTAGTGAATAAATAGTTAAGAATTTAGAGAGAGTTGAAGAAAAAAAAAACCCATGTTTCTGATGCACTTTTAATTAGTCTACCAAAACTATAAAATAATAAGCAAGTTTATGAATAACTAATATAATTTTTAAAAATTTATGATTTAAAAGATTTGAAATCAACAACGCTCAATCTATGGCAAACAAACTTTTGATGTAAAATAAATCACAAGTTTTTTAAATCTTTCACGCAAAAAGATATATACATATCAGAATCATCTTTTGCTTATCTCCGAGAAACTTTCCATTGTTACAGCATAGCAATAATGATTGCGACTCTTATACTTCAAGCTCTATATGATTTAATACATGTTTCTCTTTTAAAAGCTAATTAATTTACTAATTTCTTCCTATGCAAACTTAGAAGCTTATTTCAATCAATAAGTTGGATTTTGAGGGATCTTACGGAAGCTTCCTGGATGTGATTGACATTCATTAAATGTCGGAAAATATCTAATAATATAAAATACTGATAAGAAAGAATTCAGCCAATTTGACTTGAATTTTGATTTTTATTTCACTTTCAGTCGGTTCAATTTGATTCAGTTTTTTGCCTAACATTTAAATAGATGAATATTAAGGAAAAAATTTAATTAACACGTTTAAGACAAGATGCCCTCATGAATGCGAAATTGTTTTTAAGCTTAACTGCAAAAAAGTAGCCAGAAGTTCTGAGCAAGAAATTCTCCTTCTTTCATTCTTTCAATTTTTTTTTATCAAAAGAGACCAAAGTGCATAAATAGAAAAAAGATGTGAGATTAATTATAAATAATTATGAATGCTTTTGATATTCAAGAGAATAAAGTAATCCGCTCGAATTTTGCATCCTGCTTTAATGATGACCAAGGAAAAGAAGCTTTTTGGTTGTGGCATCGATCCAATTTCTTTGGCAGAATTTTGGACAACGATTCTTTTCAAGGATCAATTTCAGAGTCTTCTCACCTTTCCAAATGTTTATTTTCTTAGAAAAAAATCTTAGATAACTCGTGCCATCCAAGAAAATTCGTTTGAAACATAAATAAGAAATAATAATCAGATTTGATACACATATCTCCGTACAAAATATCGAAATTTAGAAAGAAGTAAATTTCATTTTAGTTAATTCAGATGACGAGAGAGAGAAAAAAGAAAAACAAAAATGAGATGTTTCATTTGGCATGGGTTGAATTATCTCGATCCATCCAATACTATGAATAATTATGGCATTTCTTTTATCGACATTGCCTCTTCTTCTGCAAACAAAGATCAAAATTTATGAGAAAAATCCTTTTTGAATTCCAGTAGTGATCTACAAATGGATGTTTTATCATTTATGCTGCTAGCTTCAAGCATGGCCTTCTTCTCCTTCTCTTCGATAGATTTGTGAGTTTAAGAAATGCTGAAATTGATTGCTACTTTTCACGAAACACTTGTGACATTGAAACATCGATGTTGTCAGAAGCGGTCGAAGGGAGCAGTAGATTGGTAAGCGTCATTACGAAAAAATTGCCGACATTCATCTTGTGAAAATCAAGATAAACTTCTGCCTAAATCCAAAATTGATAAGGACTGGAATTTTTTATTATTGTTCTTCGTTTATTGTTAAAGCTTAAAAATTTCAAAAAATAAGTGAAAAAAAAAGTGTTGCATGTTAGAAACCGCAGAATCTTAATTTCAATAATTCCAGTAATTAAATTTTATAAATTGATTGTTTTTTTTTTTTTTTGGAAATTATAAATATGAGGGCTAAAATGATTTATCAAGAATTTGGGTTTAAAATGATTCGACAACATGGTCAGTTTTATTTATTTTTTGAACTCTTTGAAATATTCTAAATTATAGATGTAAAATGGAAGAATTGAAAAATATCTTATATGTAAATGAAACTAAATTATAAAAGCATTTCGCTTCAGTTCGCTGAAAATGCGATTCGCAGAGTATTGTCATGGCCTTTAGCAACGAAGAATGTAAATAGCGCACGATTTTACTGAACTTTTGCAGATTGCTAAGCAATTGTCCGAAGAATACTATTAGATAAGATAGAAGATTTAATTAATTCCAAATATAATCTCTCTACAATTAAGAGTTTTTTGTGCTCCATTCCCTTATCATTCGTTCAGAGTTCACAACTCTGAACGAGTTATGGCGCAGAATACCTGTAAAACGCTCTAAACGTTTCTTGAAATTTACAGCGTAAATTATGAACTGATTCTGTTATTTTCAGAATCAATCTCTCAATGATTCTTGTTCAACCCTTTTATTTATTATAACAAAAATCAGAGAATAAATGATTACAAATATATTTTTTAGCGTTTCAGATTTGATGGGAGCAAGAACACAGTGTAATGATCCCCTGAATATATTACAATGACAGCTAAAAATTCGCTCCCATTCTCAGGTAAGTCAAAAAATTTTTCTCATTCTTGCAAATTAAATTACTTTTTGTGCAAATATTATGCAATCCAATGAGTAAAAGGTTGGTAAGTTCATACATTTGAGGTTTTTAACTTTCTATAAAATCCTTGCGTAGGAAAAGTTTGTGGATGAGATTGTTTGTCATGTAGACCGAATCCTATATAAGCACTGATTTAATAAATGATGACTGCAGTATGAAATTCGAAAAAATGTGTTCCATCCTGAAAGATGAAGCTTGGAAATGAATTTTATTCAACTTTCCAATTCTGACTTGAAAAGAAAATGAAAAAAAGGAGAAATAAGAATGAAAGAATGATGAGCAGTGGAGAATGGTGGGTGAATCAGTTTCTCATTGTCAATGGGGGATTTATAAAAAGTAGACGAAGGATGGAGGAAGGGAAGGAAGGAAAAAGCCTGGCTCCAACACTGGGCTCAACGACAAGTTGGGTACATGCCAGCTATTCTCATTGTGCTTTCTAAATGAAAATGACATTTAATGAGGAAAATGATCATTGTCTATCAAAAACAACATATGTCTATCAAAAACAACTTATGTTATATGTGTGATTAAGAAGTTTGGATCACTGGTAACCGGAAATTTTTCTGGCTGGCTCAAATCATGCGTTGTTATCAGCCTGGTGCCAGAAAGCTTCATGGCGTTCGTTATTTTATTCAGCCAACTCAGTCAGATCTGCTTCAGAGAAATGCTACTTTTTATTTTAATCTTGCTTTGGCCAAACTAAACTTTTCTATGAAAATTATTCAGTACTAGATTTTGATCACAACATCGTTAAAATGACATGGAATGGTATTAAATAAATAGTTTGCAAGAGAGAAAAATCATTTCAGTGATCTCTAAACTGACCTCCCAGTTGTTAGGAAATGAGCTCCTACAATGTGTTTGTGGATCGAATTGGTGAATAAATACCATATACGGCCTGACTAATGGATAAATTATTATTAATCATGTCTCCTTAGAGAATAGAATCTAAAGAGAGCAAGAACCGCAAAAAAATTTTTCGCAAACTTTTAGAAAAGAATCAGACTAAAAACGTGAAGAATTTTTTCGCCTTTCATATCAGCTGTGTTTGATTTTAAAAATATTGATCAGTCTTCAAATTCACTTAATCTTCGGCAAAGTTAGGGCTAAGTGCTAAACTCGACTGTCCAGAATATCTAATCAATACTAACACCTGATTATTTCAAAATGTTGCAGGCAACATCTTCGCTTCCTTCATATATATCAAGAATTTCAAATAAAGGAACAATAAATTTCTGGCTATTCATATTTGCAAAAATGAACTCTAAAAATTGTCCGTTCAAACAAACTTTTAAAGAATAAAATCAACTAGAATAATGTTCAAAAATAACTGAGATATCGTTTGCTCAATAATTAACAAAAGCAACTCTTCGACATCCAGAAACATGCATATTGATTTATATTTTTCATACTAAATCTGATCCGTACGCATCTGCTGATAAACTAGTTCAAATTGTTTTTTCAATTACGCTTGTCACATTTTTTCTAATAGCTATCATGTCTGCACAACATATTGCAAGAATATTTTTATTTACATATTTAATACTATAACTATAACTTTCTCATCAAATTTCAAAAAAAATATGTTAATTTCATTAACAAAAATTTTCGAAAATTAAATAAGAAACTATTAAAAACTTGTAATAAGTAGAAAACTTCTACAAGACTACTCCTAGAAAATTTCTTATTTGTTTAACTTACATGTCAGCATCTACTTGATAAAATGAAAAATGTGCATAAAGTAGTACAGAAGTCAAAGAGAAAATGAAGGATGCAGCCAATCGGGACTTCTGCAGCATTTATAATCTTTGATATTAAAGTGGAAATATCAACTCTTCTAAGGAACAGCAGTGATATGTAGTTTTCTAATGCAGCAAATATAATTTAAAATAAAATTTTGACACTTATGTTGAGATAGTTAGAATAAAGAGAACGCCGCTTGCGTATAATAAGTCGCGAAATTTACATTTCCTTCTGGAATTTCAAAAGCTTTTCCAAAAATACGATAGAAATAGGCATAAATGCAAAAGTATAGGAGGTGTTATTTGTAAATAGAAAATTCAATATTTTTGAAATTTTAAAAGATATATTTCTATCTATTGCAAATATTAACAATATCTTCACATTGATTTTTGTTGTAACTGTTAGCGCAAGTTAGTGTTAGACTTTTAGCTGCATGAAGTGATAAACGAAATCCAAAAAAGTTCAAATTTGTGCATTGCAAATAAAAAATTAGACAGCAAGAGGGAAGGAACGGAAGTTCAGAACGAACAGAACAAAGCTTACGCACTGAAAGCCGCTGTCGAACACCTTTTGTGAATTTTAATCAGCTCAGTTTGAATTGGACTCATATAACCGACACGAAAAAATGGATCAGAGACAAAGATTTTCCTACAGAAAAAGCGCAAGGTGCGAAGACGTTTTGGTATTCCAGGCAGTAGGGTCTGGTTCGAAAAAATTTTTCAAACCCCATTAAGAAAAATAAATGAACGGCAAGATTTTCAGTGCGTTAGACTGAGCAACTGTTCTATTTGTTGGTGATTGCGATGGTTCTTTGTCGAGAATCCGAAACGAATGATAATTCGAGAAAAAAATAGCTATCTTTTCACTTTTCTATCTTGACATCAAGATTAATTCGCAACTTATTGTTAATCTCTGAAAGTAATGACTTAAATTTCAATTCGATTGAGAAGTCTCAATTAAACGATAATTTTCTATTTCAAATTTCAAATCTTTCAAAATCAATTAATTCTTAGATTACGTAAATAATAAAAGTTGTTGTGATATGAAAAAAAAAGGGATTGTTGTGACATGAAAAAAACCACATAGTTTTAAAATTTATCATTCGAATCTTCAAAAATTCATTTCGCAATTTCGAATAACATACCAACAAGAAAAACATAAATAATATTTCCCACATGACTTGCTTTACACTACCAATATTACTAATAAAATTGTAATAATATGATTACAACAAAAAGAAATACACCTCATGATGAGGGAATTCGTAAAGCAAAAGATGAACGCCTTTCAAGTGCATAATTTTTATATTTTTCCAAATCAATCTGTGATGGACTTTTAGGTCCTCGCCAAGCACATTCAACACTTTCAATGTAAATTTTCATGGAAGCTTTAGATACGGGCAGAAGATGAACCTGAAGTTTTCAAAAAAGTGCTAGGAATTTTTTCGTATTGCGTAGAAGTTCAACTTTAGAACTTAATATAAAAAATCAAAAATCCGTAAATTCATTTATTTAAATATACAAGAATATGAAAAGAAGAATACAGAAAAATTAATAAATGAAAGTACCAACCGAATATACATTATCTGATGTGAAAAATGATGTCGGTTGCAAACGGCTGTAATCAGGTATCGCTGATGCCGATAAGTCACTAAGTCGCTTGGGCTTTCCTAATGCATGAAAATCCTGAAATAATTTTCATAAAATTAGAATCATAAAAATAATATGCAGAAAATAATTTTAAATTGTCACTAAAATTTAATTATACAAAAGAAAATTCTATAGTTAACAAGAAAATATCAATTAAAATCAATAATAATGTGGAAACAGTAATAATTCAGCATGTTACTTTATTAAACATCATAAAATATTGAGAAAGCAAGATACTTGTACATTATTCATCGATCTCTAACATAAGTTCAAATAAATGTTCTAATATTCTAAGTGTACGATACTTCTTTCATGAAAAACCACTTTGTATTGCAAAAAATTACTTACTTTATGACCGCTGGTGCAACCATTGAATTCTGCGTATTTGATATATTTTGCCATGTCAGCATCACCAGGTTTTTTAACTTCAAAACCATATGCTTCTTTAGTTGTTAAAATGCCCATACACATCACTCTATTATCTAAAAACAGATATTCTTAAAGATACACCTAACTAGCTTGATTTCTTTGAAAAATTAGAATCACTGAAATAAATAAAGCTGACAAACTCGAAATTTTCTTATTCGGTGTCACGTCCCGATTTGTTGAAATCATTAGACGAAGTTTACCGATCTAGAAACAATTTTATTATATTCATACAATTTGAAAAAAAATTCGTTCCTCTCGCTCCAACTTTTCTTTTTCCTATACTTCATTTATATTGTAGAATACATACATTGAACATACACACAAGTACATGTGTTTATAAATACTTAGATAAAGAAGTTATATACACATATAATCTATATATATTTTTGTTGTTAAAAGTGGAAAAAATGAAACGATACAGAATTCTGTAAATCCCAAATTGTCAATATATATATATATATATATATATATATATATGTCGAAAAATTTCTTCTATAAAAAACAAAATAAGCGAAAATATTTTTACGAAGAAACCAACACATAATCAATTTAAACAATACAAACAAAATGAAAAAATCCAACGAAATTAAACATTATCTACCGAACTGAAACCGCATTCATAATGTGCTTCGGTATCTGATTTCAGCAGTGGCTCGTCTTCTTCGTCATCATCATCCGATAACGCATTTTTTTCTTGCTTTACATTGCCTTTATCATTCGAATCTTGCTGAATAAAACAAAATTCCGATTGCTGGTCTAGAAAATTTTCATCAATTACAGTGAAAACAAGCGGAAGCAAAAGTGGAGAAAATGAAACGATACAGATTTTTTTTTTTTTTTTCAAATAAAAACAATATGTCCTTAGTAATAAAAAATCCTTTGAAAATAAATTACCTTCCATAATTTAGCAAAACTATAGCAATGTGCGACGCTTTGATTCACACCATCAACCATCACAGATTTCTGAAGATCTTTCTGTTCACGAATTAAATCGTCCAGTCTTGATAATTCCCACAGACGATAGTATATATAATATAAATCTTCAGCAGAAAACAACCAATGATAGTGCGATATTGGTGATGCTTGAATTAATAAAAATTTGGTGTATTATGTAAAATTAAATGATAAAGCATAGTCGATAATAATAAGCTTACGAAGTTCTGTAGTCAATTTTAGAAGGACTAACACTATTTAGATAACTAAACAGCATAGATATATCACAAAAAAAAAAAAAAAAAACAGACCTTGTAGACTACATTGTTGCAATGATAAAACCACTATGATGACAATGCACAAAGCAATAATAATAATAACTCACCTGCACTAATATTGGAAAGAACACAGTCATCGGTATATTTCCAGTCATTCCATTCATTCGGATTTTCCCAATAATCGGAATCAACAAACCATGCGCAATAATCTGCTTTCATCTTGAAATCGGCAGGAAAATGAAGATAATGATCAGTTCCCAAATCCCACAAATGATAGTTTGTGTTACTTGGTCTAAAAATGAGAATAATATTTATAGCAACCAGGAGTCGAAAATCTAGTTATTATACACCAATAAATATAAGAATAAAGAGAAATACGCCGAAAATGTCATCATTTCTTCATTGTTTAATTAAGTTTGTCGTAAATTTTGAATTATGAATGCAAACTATTATCAGCAGATCTTCTTAACCAGAAAAATAGAAGAAGAAGAAGGAGAAAAGAGACGAGTGAGAAAAAAAAAATGGAAGAATGCAGACCATTAAAGATAATTTTGTTTGCTACAATAATTTAATTTAGAAATGCATTTAAATAATAACCACATTGTTTAAAAAATCGTCATTTAGTAAAACTGATATGGAAAGCTCTACAACTGTTACTTTGAATATGGTCATTATTATTCATTATTCTGTGGACAATATCTTCATACTAACTATTAATTTTTGTATACCGCTATTTTTTTTAGATATATTACTATTCATTACATGACTGATAAATAAGAAATGAATGAATAGTAAATGAAAATGATAACTAAGAAACGGAAGAATAACCTGAATACGCCTAAAAACAAATTTATTGCATTTTGTTTATCATAGTCACCGAAAGTGTTACTATAATATCTCGACAAAGTTTGGATTACATCACGACTTCTTTCCTGCAATAAGAATCTGTAGTCTAAATTATCGACTGAAATTTTTTCTATTCCATGAATTCTTAGTTATCGAATGTTTATTTATTCGCACTAAACAGAAATCTCTTTGCATAAAACTTTGCCAATCACAACACAAAATTGATAAAAAACCACTATATTTATGAGAAATTTTGGATCACTCTTAACGTTATTTGTGTTGCTAATAAAAGTATTTATAAATACCACAGTCATCAACAATTTTAAATGGAATATTGTTCCATCTTAATTACAATTAGCGATTCCTGATTTCCAATCTATTTTCACAATATTTCCAAAATATTGACATTAAAAACACACCTGAATAACAGATATCTTTTTATAAGTTTTGATTGAATGTACCAATTGAGACCCAGCATACTGTAGCGCCAACGTATTGCCATGCTGATCCATCAAATCCTCGTATATTCGACAAACTTCACTGGCGGAAGAAAGTAGAGGTTCTCCGACAAGTCCCATAGAATATAACTGAAATCCAAGAGCCACTTTTCCTAAAATCCACAAATTTAATAAAAGATTGATTGATATATAGCCTGAAAAGTTATGAATTCTAAGCATGGAAAATCCAAATTTTGATGTGATTTATTTTTATTTTCTGATATTTTTGAACTACTAAAAAAAAAATCATGGAGATTATGCAAAAACTAACTAACAAGCCGTTCGGTGTAAATACGATTATTAGGCATCCAAATTTGAGTGAGTTGATAGATATGTGTATTAAAACAAAAATAAGTCACATAGTTCTTGCTGATGGACTGCCAATGAAGGCTAGTATAGAAAAAAAAAAGGAATCTCAAGAGCTACAATTTGCTTTTTACCTGAAGAGGATTATACCGTGCCGGTAATTTTCATTAAGTTCCATTAAGATTAAAATATATACTTACCAACTCCAAATTGAGCAACATTTGTTCTATCCAGACAGTCCACACAGTTTGTTCTAAAAACACCATGCTGGAGCAAAAATTTACCATCCGAATCCAGCAGTGGCTCAAAGTCATTCAGCAAGGAAGTCGGTCTCAGCTTGCGGCAATACAGTGGTGGAAATGACTACAATGTAACTTAGTCTTCAATTTCGAAAATTTAAATGAAATATAAAAAAGACAAAAGCTATCAGGTCACCTGCAAGGAAGTAAGTATCCTCTACATACAATAATTTTACTACATGCTTCACTTATTTTGTCCTGAGATTGAAATCATTCAAGAAGGATCCATTTCTATTAAACCCCCTTACTTTCATTTTAAAATAGAAATAGATTTAAATTACTATTGTGACTTTATGTTCTGATTAATTTTACAATTAATTCTATATGAGATAATCTGTCAGGTTGTTCATCAAAAATTTCTTTGAAAGAATTTGCAGGCATCGCAAGTTAATGCTTGGATGCAGTATAAGAGGGATTTAAGGAATAATGAGTATTTATGTGTCTTCAACAATTATAAAAACATTATATTTGAAGAACAAGAAAAACTTCAAAATTTTTAACGAAACCTGAAACCAGCCATGTCGAATAACACATCGTAGACCTATTTCTTCAAGTTTACTCAAGACATTTCCAGTTTTATGACAACGAGCTACGTCGAAACTTAAATATGCAATTCGTTCCGTTTTTGGTAGGAACATATTCAAATATTTGACAGCCTAAAATTATTCGAAAAAAATTTAATTTTACCGAATCGAAATTAATCAAAATAGAACTTCAGACTATAAAATCAAAATGAAAAAAATAAAACCTTAAGGAATTGATCATGCAACAGTGCCTCATGCTTTTTATTTTCACGTCTTTTCACCAAATTCATCACTATCAACGGATTACCGTATTTCTTTCGCAGTTCACTAAAAAAAAAAAAAAAAAAAAACCATAAAATTTATTAAATTGTTTAATCATTTCACTGTTACACTGATATGCACTTTATAGTGTTGTTCAGTACAGTGTTATCCAGAAGTGACTGGAACTTTTTATTGTTTTATTCTGACAGTCTTCAAGTCAATTTTACTCGCTTCTCATGAAGTTTTTTTTTTTCTTTTTTTTGGATATTCTTCATTACTCATTAAAAAAATCAAAACAATTTGAAGAAAATTGAAGGTGTTCGGCTTTTCCATTTTTTTTTTTTTTTTTTTTTTAAATCTAAAGTAGGAGAAGTTTCACTGAAATATTTATGAAAAGGAATTCCAAATTTATAGTTCCTTTCTCTCGCATTAAGCTCAAATATTTCCATAAACAGTAAATAGAACCGGAAATGAGCAGCAGCAGTTTGTGCATGTGGCTCGTTAATATCAATAGAAATGACTGGTTTGCCAACAACGCCACGAGTAGCTGGGTCTTGACTCCAGATAAGTGGTACTGATCCACGACGTTGTACAAAAGAACTAAACTTTCCAGTTTTGAAGTTAGGGGAAGAACGTGTGTCCCAAATGATTTGCTCCGTTTCAACATCATTTGCTACTTGGCCTATAATTTCAACTGTTAAAATATTAAAAATTCAATAATCTTTAGAATATTACTTTTGAACATAATCTTAAGAGTTAAATGATTATCTTCCCTTATGCTTATTTCTAATCTTCTGTTTGTGTTTTAAAAACAAGAAACGGAAAAAACCTTTGAAATTAGCGCCTCTTTTTAGATATCTTGTACCAGCATATTCTACAGAACGGCGTCCAATCAAAGTTAATGACAATCGAGAGCAAGGTAATTCGATTATTTGTTGACCTGTAGATTTACTTAATTTCAAATTTTTAATAAAATTTATTTTTAATAAAGAAAAATCAATCACATAAGTTTATTTGGAATCTGCAAACCCATAAATTTATGGATGATTTATTCTCAGTGTACTCGGAAAAGATTTTAAAAAAACAATGAACAAACCGATATATCCATGAACTACTTCAATAAACCATTGTTCACTAACACCACTCTTACGTAATGGTTCCAAAAGATAGCCATTCCAGATAAATTTAGAATCAGGAAACAATTGGAAAGTTTCACCCCTGTTAGCTTGTTTGTGCTTGGGCCAGCAGGATATTTCCAAGGCATTTTCTTGCAGCGTTCGACTCAAGTCATATACATAAGAGAAATAAAAATCTGTTGACAAATCCACAGACTACAAAAAAATTGATTGTCTTTAAAGCTTATACTATTGAAACTAACACTTGAACGTATTAAGAAGACCAAAGATCCTTTTTGAAAACTTTGAAAGGATTTATATTTGTATTTTACTATACTCTTAGCCTATATATAGATAATGATATTCTCAATTTTGTCAAAGCATGTATGCAGCGATTATTTATGGAGATCAGGGTAACTCAATAACTTTAAGTGATAAAACGGAAATTAATAACAAAGTTGACCTGAAATAATTTCAAATAGCGCAATTCATCGGGGTTATTCACTGGAATTCCATGCATTGCTAAAGGAATAAGGATAACTTCTTCAATTTTATATATTTCGTGATAGCCTATCGTAGCAACAACTCGAGCCTTCGTCACGACCTAAAAAAATGACTTATTGAAGACAAGATGATTTTAATTTTGAATGAATTGCTCTATTTAAATAATGATAAATACTTTGCGAAATTTTCTTCCTTGAAACATTTATTGCAAAAAAGATAAAATATTTTATCGTCATTCGGGAAATTAGAAACTTGAAAAGGACGTCTAAATAATGAAATAATAATGCTGTCTCACCAACAAATAATAGTCCTCAAGGAAACGCACAGCGCCAAGTAATCCGAAGGCATCAGAGGCACGTTCGATCAAACCTTTCCGTCGATCAACACCAGTTGACTGCTTCTCATTTTGAGTAAACACAACTGTAATTCTAATATTTTAGTAAACAATTTCAACGAATTTGATTTTTGCTTAACGAAAAAAATACAGTGATTTTGCGAACATATCCTGAAAAAGTGAGAAGTCTTTTGCACTCCTGTTTTATTCAAATGAATCTTTTACTGATGGCATATGTAAAGGATTCAATCACATAAAACGAAATCAGTAAAAGTAAAGCATAAATTATCATACCAGCAGTTAAGCGTTGATTTTGAAACTAATTATCAGATGAAATATTATTATAAATTTATTGTGAAAAGTTGAAAAGAGGACAAATGCACTACTTCGGGAAATTCATAAATTAAAACTGCTTGCAAACTTTTTATAACTGCAACTCCGTTGAAGTGTACCCAACATTTATTTCATTTTGATCTACCTTGCTGCAGCAGTAAGAATGGACTTTCTAAATGAAAAACGATAAAAATACTACCAGTTGTTTCATCATTCTTTCAAGTCAATTAAAAACAGAGGAAGGAATGGAATACCTTGTACTTTTCAACTTTTCTTAGCCAAGAATATTTGAAGACTGAGAAAAAACATCCAAGAGTAAAAGAGAACAATAAAATATTTTATTATGTATAAGTAAATTTTGATGAACTTTGGTGAATATTCGTTTTAAAAACTTACTGGAGCTTCCATCCGAAACAGTAGATAACAATTCCATGATATCACTTTTCGAATAATTCTGTCCCACTTCAGCTATGTTCAAAGTCTGGGTACCCAAACGGCCAATTTTCAGCAAGCGATAACGAGTCTTTGAAATATCAGAACCAACAATATAAAAATTGATTGGTGTTTCGAAAACACTCACATGCCACAATCTTGACATTTTGAACTTTTATGATTTTTCATAAAAATTTGTGTTAGCTGCAAAAAAATAAGGATTTCAGAATTTCTTCACGTTAATGAATACTGTCAAGTAACTCAATTTACAATAAGAGTTTCTGATTTATTCCTTCATAATTTGTAGCCCTAAAACTTTTCTACAGTTTCAAACATGAAAACAGAGAAAACTCGACATTTACCAAGATTTCTACCCTCTATTTGCCACTAAATTTTGATTGCAATTGAAAAATAACCGCAACAGTTCCGTTTTAAATCCAAAACGTTTATTTCACATAATCAAACTAATGTTGTATTACCTTTATTTTACTAAAATCCAGAAATGATTAATCCTAGACTCTCACTCAGATTCAAATGAAAGTAAATTACAAATTGAAACTCTTAGGTAGTATAAGAAATGAAACTTTCAAACAAACTTATGAGCAGTGCTCTCCGCTAACAATTTACAGAACAAAGAATGAATGTTGAATGTATCGTTTACTGTCATTAATACATAACTATAATGAACTTGAAGTCACGAGATGAAATGTGAAGAAAATATGAGAATTTTAAAACTCTTCAGATTCGCCAACTGTTCCTCCCACATCTTCTAGCAATCTTCAATTCCTGTGATACTGATATTTATCAGCGACACTCTTTGCCTCAGCATTCAATACTGCAACTTCTGATCTTGAAAAATTAGGTCTGAAGATTGAAGTTATTTTCATTTTAAACTACTGGATGAAATGCATAATTAATTTTATCATTCACAAAAATGATAAATATCGTTACTCTGAATGATTACTATGGCAAATTTGGAGATACATCAAATCTGAACGAAGAAATGGAGAAAATATCCCAATTCTTTAGCAGTAACAGTAAAACAATTAGAATGGGAATTTCTCACAGTTTGTGGACTTGGAAATCTCTGTGACATCACTAGGCTAAAGAAGCTAATTATGTTTAATAAGACTGCTTCAGTTCGAATAAATCCATTCCAATAGTTCCGATAAATTTATTGAAACTTCCAACAAGTCCTAATGTTTAAATCTTCCTATCTGGCAGCTGCAGAGATGAGCACAAAAAGCATACAAAATGAGGTTTTTCTGGAACAAAACGTGACTTAACGTCCGTTTTAATCAGAGATATTATGCCTAGATATGAATTAGTAATTTCATTTCACTATTCATCTAAATAGATTTTGATATTTCTGAATTTTTTTTGACGAATAAATATCATTTAACAAGATTTTTATGAGAATCGTATAATATACATCTCCAGCAACATTCAGAGAAATGAATCCAATCAAATTATCGTCAAGATTACACCGCAAAACATACAAACAGTTATTCCCATACTGGGTTGTGTATATCAATTATAAAAATTAGTTCGATAAAAGACAAACCTTATGAAACGTCTGCTTGACTAATCGAGATTTTCGCCATTGAGCTACAGATAAATAATATGTATTCAAGCTTCTTACTGAAAGAACTCATTTTATCTTCGAAAATAAAAACCCAAATCAAGGGATAAAATGAACGAGACGAACAATGAAGTTTGCTCTGAAGTAATTATTCATATATGTTCATATATTTTATTCTCATATATCACATTATAAATTTTTGAATCGTTCTTCAAATACGGTAAATAAAAAATTTATTTCTATCATTAATGCCCATTTCATTCGTGTTGAGTAGCAAACATATATATATATATATATATATATATATCTGCATGCACAAAAACAACAAAACTATGTATCCTAAAAATTACAAAATTGTGATTATTACTAAACTAATTCAATATTTTCATTAACTTTAATCTGAAATTTTCTACGCCAAATACCTTTTTAATTTGTAGCAGTTTTTCAAGTCAAAAGTTACGGGAGCTGAAAAGCATCTCGGACGAGAGCTATCAGCAGAAATGATGCAAAAAATCCATCATTAAAGACATTTAAATAAATAACAACAAATTATTACAAATATATGAACAATATAAATTATCAAAAAGCATTATCTTCATCTAAATTATCATCCGAGCCAATATCACCGTAATTTTCACCATTATCGAAATAAGAATGAATATAATCGTTATCTTCTTCTTGATAATCATCATCCGATAATGCTTCCTGGTAACATCATGAAATTATAAAAACGAAAACTCCAGAAAATTCTGAATAAAAAAATGGCTTTGATCTTCGACAGTTTGAAAATAAATAACATTTTTGAAATGCAAAAAGCGAAAACAAGATTGATACAAAATTACTAACCTGCTCTTCATTTTCATTGTTTTGTTCTTCTTTTTCGCTTTCTTCATCATTTTCATCAATAGTTTCCTGGGTTTCAACTTCAGAACTACCTAATTTTTCGCTTTCTTCAAGTTTCGATAATTTTTCAACGACTTCATCGGTTCCTTTATCAATTATTTTTCGTTTCTTTTTGACTGGTTTGTCAACATTTTTCGTCCAGCATAATTCATCCGGAAGTCGTGACCAATCTAAACAGAATTAAGTTCACAGCAATACGTAATTTGAGTACTCTCGTCCTTATCCTTTTTTATGGGCCCTAAAAAAGAATAACTTAAAAGAAAGAGCAAAGAAAAAAGATAGCCACTTTCAATTTTCGGAAAATTTGGTTTTTTCCTAAAAAAGAAATATCTAAAAATCGTACATTTCAAAGTCAAGATTCTAAGAATATGGGAAAAATATTTAGTCGAAAGTAATAATGACCTGGTCTGAACTCTTCTTTTTCAATTTCTCTATATTTATCTGTATAACGTCTAAATTCAGAACTCCGCTCTTTCACTTCGAAATAAAAAGACGATTCGTGAAAACGACTAAGCAATTCTTGTCGTAATTCAATCATGTATTGCAATTCATCTGTTTTCTCCAGCGGCAAAACCATCTGCGAAACCGGCTACAAATCTAATTTTATATCCATTTCCAATGTATTTAAATATAAATTATGATTCCAAGTACGTGACTCCGAAGGTAAAAATTGGGAGTCAGTTGCTTGTATACTACTTCAACGACATTCTTATGAATAAATATGAGCAATGTCTTTGTAAGTCTTTCTAAAAAATATTTCTGGAGAACTGGAAAATTTATTTAAAACTTGCTGGATAAGTAGGTTGCGATTCCAAGATCACTTTTGTAAATGCGCTCATTTCATGTCGGGCAATACCCAATGCGTTTGCAACCGCCCGTAATCCAGAGGAAGTTTCACCTCGACCACCTGCACGATTACCTCGTGACATCCTTTAAATTGATGACACTAAACCAGTTGCAAAATTGAACTTAATTGTAAAGCTGAACACAAAACAAGTCTTCGAAAAAAAAAAAAAAAAAAACTTTTAAAAACTCGAATGCATCTATCCGCCTCCCAAATTCACTGACATTCGGATTTGTCTATATCAACTAAGCACTTCAAAATTCTGAGTTGCATTTATGTGCCTCCTCAGTACTAATAAAACTATTGAATTAAAAATTTTTCTAGTAATCTAATCTAACTCAATAATAAGAGACTCCTCCATCATTTGAAAGTACTCTCTGCAATTAGAGAACAGCACAAACAAATACTCCAGACTCCAGTTTGAAACTTTTATCATAAATATCAAAATTTTACATAAAGATGACAAGAAAAAAAAAACGCAACAGTTGAGAATGACAAAACTGATTGCTTATATATTCTCGCCATCAATATATGAAAACAGTGCTGGAACTCGCAACAAGTAAATAATGAATAATTAAACTCAGTCTTATGAGTTTTGAAAAAAACAAAAAAAAGCCAGAGAGAAAATTGCAACCAAATTCTGTAAATTGAGAATTAAAATGTGACCAACCCGTAAAATTTATCACCCACCCGAGATGACAATTTTTAAATTGCAGGTATATGAATCTTGAAAAATTATGAGCGAAAAATCACGGAAAAAATTAATGATGAAAAAAACAATGACTACCAGTCCTGTAAATTTGTGAACTAATTCAGTTATAATACAAATTTCACTCGCAGTACTTTCCGAAATGAGCAAGTTAATTTAAAAAATCAAGTTCTCGCTTCAAATATGGAAATGAACATAAAACTTCAAAACTGTACTAAGAACCTAAAACATGACAAGTTTAAAAATTCTACCGCTCTGTACTTGCTTTGTCCGTGCCATCAGTCGCACTTACCTAAAATACTTAAGATTAAAATTTGATGTTTTGAAAAAAAGATTTCTTTCTCATTAATTTGTGCTGGCATAAAAATCTTTTGCTAACTAAAAAAATAAAAGACTGTATGGAAATCCAGAAATTAAT
Source organism: Onchocerca flexuosa (assembly GCA_002249935.1). Lineage (NCBI taxonomy): Eukaryota > Metazoa > Nematoda > Chromadorea > Rhabditida > Onchocercidae > Onchocerca > Onchocerca flexuosa. The sequence goes on along the minus strand of KZ269977.1, from coordinate 3,382,985 downwards.
TCTATCGTTCAAGTTGATAAACCGTAAATGACGGTATCGAATGTTAATATGAATCATAGTAAACAATTTCGTGAAATGATATTTGACAAAGCCAGTCGGAAAGCATTCCATCCGGTCCGCTTATTAAACTAACGGTAATTTGCTGTTATGCCTTATTCTGTATAGAAATAATAGCATCTTCTCGTATTTGAAGATATTGTACAAATTTGACATTCAATTATTTCTACTTTTGCAATAAAATGAAGTAGCTGGGACTAACTTCATACAACAGATTTTTAAAAGTAGTAAACATGAGATCAAGTAATTCCTATCTTTAAAAACTTATAAGTATGGATGATTAAGGAATTTAAATTGGATTAAAATTTTCCACTTTATTTCGTGATAAGCTTTGGACTGAACTTAAAACATAGCTGGAACAATATTTTTGCTCATCTTTGGTATTGAAAGAAACCCATCACTTCAAATGTTTCTTTTAAAAAAACACAATCAACTTACTTTGATTTCGGAATTATCCTTCAAATTCTTTGATTTATTCCATGATTCTAAACCCTTTGGTAGTGAAACATCTTCGTCCAGGCCACCGGTACCCGCAACAAATTCTTCATAAGTTTGCTTTTCGGCAAATGGACGTGGTCCCAGCAATTCAATTAAATCTTCTCTAGATAAAATTTCATTTTGAAGTAACCTCTGAGCCACCTAAAATAGAAGTAAAAAAAAATCTAAAAAATTCATAAAATATTCACCCATGTTTGCAAAACATTCTGTAAAACAATTATAACTGAATAAACTAAAATGCTCCAAAAGAAAATTCAAAAAAGATTTAGATAAAGAATGAAAGCACTCAAGTAAACACAAGATTTATCTAATGAAGGTGCTTATTTTTCTGAATAACTTACAGTTTCAATCTGAGGTTTTTTAGATTCCAATAATTCATGTGTTCTTTTATAAGCTGTATCGACAAGATTACGTACCTAAATGAGATAATCATTACACAAGTGTATAAAGCATCTTGGATTTACCATCGAGAGAAGTAAAGTCATGAAAATGAGTTTTATATAATCGTGACCTTCCGCAAACTTTAGTTTCATATTCTATTAATTTTCTTTGCGCAAGGCTTAATCATAAGTCTTAACTAAATTTGAAGCCAATTTGGTCATTTCAAACACTGCATATATAGAATTCTAACTTCTTGATCAATAAGTTCTGCAGTGGTTTCGGAATACGGTTTTTGAAAAGTTGAACCTTCTGTAAATGATAACGGACCAACTTTCTTGCTCATACCAAACTTTACAATCTATAAATAAAGCAGTTATTGATATCAAAACAATGAATTGAATCACATGGCCTTATTGAAATACAAATGAAGAGTTTTATGGACTTTCTCAAAACAGTTTGAAAATCAAAAAAAAAAAAAAAAAAAAAAATTCAAAACAAAAATATTTCAAAACCTGGGAGTATGCCATTTCAGTAATCTTCTGCAAATCATCTTGTGCACCTGTTGTAACACGTCCGAAAAAGATTTCTTCCGAAACACGTCCTCCTAACATCATACACATCCGATCCAAAAGTTGCTCAGTGGAATAAAGATACTGTTCTTTCGGTAAATACTGCGCATATCCTAATCCTTTACCACGTGGTATTATTGAAACCTGAAAATGTCAACTCTGTTTAGGTTGAAATTTTTGGAAAAATTTAATGTATAATATGAATTTATTTATAAAAACATACTTTTAGCAGTGGATCGGCATGTTTCAAGAACCAACCAGTGATTGCATGCCCTGCTTCATGAAACGCAACTATCTTTTTTTCTTCGGGTTGCAGAACTTGACTTTTCTTCTCCATACCAGCAACAACTCTTTCAATAGCCTGAAATTTGCTGAATTAAGGAAAATAAAACCAAAAAGAATATGCGAAGGAAAAGACAACTGACTGGTAGAAATTTTTAAGATATTCATTTTCTAAAATTAAGTAAAGTACTTTTTAATAATTAATAATGCCTTAAAAAAAATGATCAACTAAAAAAAATCAATCAGTATTTTTATGATATCAGAAAACAGAAAGTGTAACAAACTAATACTTTATGTGATGCTTACCTGCTCGAAATTTTTCATTATAATTTCATTTCCCGCATCACGTGCCGCTACTAATGCAGCTTCATTACAGACATTTGCAACATCGGCTCCTGAAAATGATTTTCCAGTCAAAATAAATAAGAATTATTAATGCTGAGTTCAAGAAGATCACAATATAAACAAATATTAAACCTGAAAATCCAGGAGTTAAAGCAGCTAACTTCCTTGAAAGCTCCATTTTATCCAGGTTTGTCTTTAACTTCGCCAAATGAACACGGAATATGGAAGCCCTAAATAAATTAACTCTAAATGTTGGGAATTCGAATTTATTTACAATCTTTTTATTTCTCTATAACTCTTCACTATTCCTTCCTCTCCATTTTTGGGTTACCTCTTTTTCGGCATTGCATTGGGATCATTTGAATTTGCAATTCCTGCAAAGAATCTTTACAAAGTTAGAATTTATTCACCAAAATTTACCTTCCTTTGATATCAGGTACAGGGATGTAAATCTGTCGATCAAATCGACCAGGCCTAAGTAAAGCTGCATCCAAAATATCAGGACGATTTGTGGCTGCGATTACAATTACCGATGATTCTTCAGTAGAGAAACCTATAAATTTTTCGAAATTAAACAATATTTTCATACACAATTATTTGGTAAATAATGTCATTTGAAATAAAAAATTACCATCCATTTCAACTAGCAGCTGATTGAGAGTATTTTCCTGTTCTGAATGACCGCCAAATCGACCTTCACCTCGTTTCCTTCCTACTGCATCTATTTCATCTATAAATCAATTTACCAAATAAGTTTTTATAAGTTTATTAATTACAACGATCATGGAACTGATATGTTCGAAACGACACACCAAAAAACAGAAATTTATAATCAAATTCCTATCAGCAAAAAATATTATTTATCCGTCGAACAACTCCTTTATTAATATAAATTTGAATTCAATTATAAGATAGATTTAATTTGAATTCAATTTTTTTTGAATTCAATTATAAGATAGATTTAATAAAGAGAACAGCGCAAATAAAACATCGAATTTTAATTTATATGGATGATATCTGGATAAAAGAATATAGTTATTTTTAAAATCAGCTCGACAATATCGGTTAAATTTATCTTACAAACACAAATTATTTGATAGTACTAACTGCATACTGCCTATTTTTTTATCACGTAATATTTGGAAGATGAATGCACAAACATGCTTTCACTGATACTACTTTATTTCAGCTAGTAAAACTAAAAATCAAAAAGTCTATCGTAAAGAATTCAAATCGATAAATTAAGATTGAAAGAACATAAAGACGGTCCAAAAACACACCGATAAATAATATGCACGGTGCATTTTTGCGAGCCATGGAGAACATATCTCTAACGCGCGCCGGACCAACACCCACAAACATTTCCAAAAATTCAGAACCACTGACTGTTATGAACGGCACATTTGCTTCACCAGCAGTTGCTTTAGCCAATAGCGTCTTACCAGTGCCCGGTGGACCAGTCAGAATTGCACCCTGGATAGAGCCAGAATCATTACTTCCAGGCAAATTGATTCTTGACAAAATTTTTGAACAAAACTAATTTTTCCCTAAGTTTAAAGTTCATTGATTAGATTCTGAACTGTGGAATATATAATGATACAACAGAAGTAAAAAATTACCTTCGGTATTTTGGCACCAAGTTTCTTATATTGTTCTGGATTTTTCAAAAAATTAACGAACTCCATTATTTCTATTTTTGCTTCTTCACAACCAGCAACGTCTTTGAACTTTACATCGATGTCATTTTTATTGATCAGTCTTGCTGTACTTTGTCCAAATCCAAACATATTGAACGGACCCCCACCACCAAAAGGACTCGCTCCTCCACGACTGCCTGCAACGTCTTTGCCTAAATAATTTGACTTCAGTAAATTAAAACACATTATCTGCAATCCTGAAGGTAATACAAACTCTGGAAATCAAACCTGACGATCGTCTTGAGCTAAAGAACATTCTGATGATAGGCCATGCTAACAAGAACAATATAGCCACAGGAATCAAACTGCTTATCACTGATCTAAAAAAAACTTTCACGATTTAAAAATAAATAAATTTTGATTAAAATTCTTCTGCGCGAACACAATACTCACGATGTATCAATCGGATTATAAATAACGGTGACGTGATTTTCCGGGTCAACTCCAAGGTGCTGTTGTGCGGCTGCCAGAGATCGTTCAAACGTCTCTACACTGCCAATATAAAAGTATGGAGTGATCTAGAACAACTTGCAATTAAGCTGTAAACTAATTAATTACAAAGAATAAAAATTCTATACGCAAAAGTTATATTTAATTTCATGCATTTACACAACTATATTTATATGTTTAATTCAGTGATTGTTTTGCAACACAAATGACTGAGAAATTATGTACTTACAAGTTTTACAAAAAAAATTCGAAAAAATGAATAACTCACACCAACATTCGCATCTTCTCGTACTTTTACTTCAACCCAATTTCTATGTACAATAAGTCGGTCAATCTGAATTTTAAAAACATAAATTGAACAACAATACTTAAATCAAACAATTAAATTATATAAATTCTATACATAAATCACTTACAAGGCCTTTCGCTAAATATTCAGCGTAAAATTCCTTCCAAGATATTTCTTTACCTTTGTTAGCCATCAAGAAAAGTACAGCGAATGCCGCTATGGCTGCTAAGATGGCTGATAATCTGAATAAATATTTTAAATTTCCTAATTACGCTTCCAAATGCAAATTGAAACAATGATGGGCATATAAGCATATAAAAATAATTTATATATCACTTAAATAGTGAGAACTTTCTAAAAAGTAAATTAAAACCAACGGAGGCATCGGTATATCTGGTAAGCCAGGCGGACGTTTCCCTCGATTTGGATTTTCAGACGGCTGATTACCACTGTTTCCTTTCTGAGACGATTCGCTGGCATGTTTATCATTTATTTCCTGACTGATTTTTCTCGCTGCTTTCAAATTTTTCTCGACTAAAATCAAAATTTGTTGAACAGACACAGACAGCTGATACATAACTGTACTACAAAGTAATAATCAATTAATCATACTATTTAGAACTGGCGAATCTATAAAAATAAACATTAGTGGAGATATTGCTAGAAGCAGTCCATTAGGTTAATTCATAAATCAAAGCATATGTTATAGTAATAAATTGCAGCAAAAATGGATAGCAATAGAATACAGTAATTATTTTGTTGCTTAAAATAAATAATCATATGCTAGGTATATTTTTTTCTACATTATAGAAAACAAGGCTACATTTGAACCGAAAAATAAGAAAAATATCAAAAAATATAAGCCATATCTACATGAAACTAGCTTACACGCTCAATTCACTCATTAGAAAATTCTTTGGTAATTCAAAGATTATAGAAGCCGATGAATGAATATTAGATAATCCAGTAAATAAATGGCTTCAATGATTTTCATAATAAGCTTAGAAAACTTCAAAATAAAATAGTTTCTGGTTCTAAAATAGTTCTAGAGATTCACAGCAATTTACGTGAAAGAGAAAAACAGAAAAACTATAAACATATATAAATAAATATTATATATAAAGTGCTTTACTCAAAAAGTATCCAATGACTTTAACTTCCTAACGAATTATTGATAAATGTCTCTTCATACTATAAAAAATAATTCTAAACATACATTGATCTATTAAATCGTCTATAAGTTTTTTCCTTGCAAAGCAAAGGTATTGTAATGACTTCAAAATCACGTTCCATTCCCATGTTTGAGATCCAGTTTGCAGCAATGAGATAATCGAAACTTCCGGAACGATAGTACCCTTTAAAACCACTCTTTCATATATTTGATGATTATTAACTTTTAAAGTCCATAAATTCAAAACAGTGTAAGAAAGCGATCAATGTCAAGAAACTTCAATTTAGTCAGCAAATAAATTTTCTACTGTTCACTCTATACTATCAATTACTATTTGATTGTGATAATTTGTTATATGAAAAAAATAACTTTCAAATTATCTTCTGTTTGCATGCTTTTTAATAACCTACTTAATAGTAAGTTATAAAGGACACAAAGCAGCGTCCAAAAAAATTATTTCTATTAAATATGCAAATAAATAGTTTTTAAAAAAAATTTTTTTAAACTAAAAATCTGCAACTGAACCTAACTTACTTGTTATATTATCGATTGAACTTAACTTTATATTGCATTATATTATAGTACTATTGGTTTTTCTACTGTTTCAAATTAGCAGAAGAGCAAACCTTGGAAAGCGAAGTGTTAGTGAGTGATGCTCTCAACTGGGCATATCCTCTCTTATGGATTTTACATCGCAGTCGACTTAACGTATCAATAAGGCGACGTTCCAAACGTATCATATCTAAGCCAAATAAGTAAATTCAATTAATTCCCATCGCATATGACAAAATAACAAAGCTTCACGACAAATTATTCCAGTACAAGAGACCCGGACAGTATGCTAATAATACCAGCTATCTTCCTCACCGATTTCTCTTTTTCGTTCCCTGCCCGATCCATCAAATTGCGAATTATATGGCTCGTTCCAGACGAGTGGGGAAAGAAGCACGTATGTTGGAAGTGGGAGTGTAGTCTTGGTTATTTAGAGAGGTTCTGAATGTTTTTGCTGGAAAGTTTTAGAGGAAGTTCGTTTCAATAAACAGATTCTGCTAGCAAATATTCGCAAGTTCGTAATTCGCAAATATTTCCAAGTTAACTTCTGGATGGATTGATTCCCATTCTGCTGTAGCTGTACTAACATATTGATTCCACTGGATTGAAATAAATCATTTGGGAAAGGAATAATCATTGCAAATAATAGATCATTCATCTAATACAATCTTAGCTTTGATATTTTCCGATTCCAATACAATTCATTTTGTACTTAAGGAGTGTCATTATAAATTAAAAAACAATGTTTCAAAATACGGCGGAAATTGAGTGATAAGAACTATTATCGTAGCGAAGTGAAATGTCAGTTAACTATTTTCGAGACAAACAGCCAGCAAATTTGACCGGAATGCATCACAGATTTGGGTCGAATGGTTTGTTTCGTTTTTTTTTAAATAGTCGATCAAAAGAAATTAGTTCTAAATTTTGATCCATGGGCGAATACAAAATCGGTTTTCTACACGGCCATGACCAATATAGAAAATAAATTTCAATCTAATAAAGTGAATTCTAACTGTAAATTATTTTGTTGCTTCCCATACTTATTTTGTGTTCTTGATGTTTGCAATTAATCCGTAACACATTTTCCAAAAATTTCAGTTCTTAATCTTTCTTCAAGCAGCATTTTTGCATTTCTAGTAAAGGAATTTATTCTTTTTTATTACTTTAGCATCATTTCCAGGCACTTTTGGAAGTGATCAATTAGTAGAACCGTTCTCGGCAGATTTTGGATCTGGTTTTATGACACCAGCAACACTTTCTAAACCAGCTAATGAAAGCGTATCATCACCACGAAAGCCACATGATCCGATGGCCAGTGCTTCTATTGGCATCACTGAGTTGGTTATCTTTATTATTATAAATTTTGAAAATCTTTATTGTTGAAATCTTTTATCGATACTTTCTGCATTTTATGATGGTGTTGCTGATTTTTTAGAAATTTATTTCAGTTTGGTTACGAAAATACTTATAAGTCATCCATGTACAGTTTTGAGACGACAATGTCAAGTTCATCAATTCGCCAGATCACTTCATCTTACCCCCTTTACTTTAATACCTGTTGTTTATAAAATAGTTAGCTGTGAGGTTAGTGTAAACATACCATTTGCTTCTCAAATTCATCGCTTAAAAATATGTTGATATTGGTAGTATTGTCAGCAAGAGAGACATTTGTGCATTTTAACTTGAAATTGATAAATTATTTGAAAATAGTTTCAATCTTGAAATACTGCAAATCTGTAATTTCAGGGACTTCTAACTTTGTGGAAAGGTACCATTGGTTCAGGTATCCTTTGGAGTTTATCTACTGTTGGAGAAATATTGATTGCCGATATATTTGGTCTTCCCCGGTTTGTTTTTATCTCAGTGAGATTTTTTTTTTTCTTTCAATATTTCATCCCGATATTGATTGTCGGACAGAGATTCGGGTAATTTCAGGCATTATGTAAAGCACGGAAGCATCAAGAAATATTGTCATCATCTTATTTTGAAAACGTAAGTATTTGTCATAGATTTTTCATTTTTTTTCATTCTTCATTCTTTGAATGATAATTAAAATGATTTTTTTTTAGCTTAACTGCAGTTTGCATGACTCCATTTATTGTGTCATCCTTCATCGAAACTGTCAGGGTAAATAACTTAATTAACTTCAGTGAGAAAATTTGAAAAAAATTTCTTGATTATTAGTGTACTGTTGAGAATGGGAGATATAGTAGAAGATTTTACAGTATTTTCAAGATTTTACAAGCAAAAATGTTGTGCAAGTATTTTCTTATTCAACTTTTGGAATTTTGATCGCAAGATTGAAAAGCTAAAAATAATTTCATTTCCTTTTTGGTCTGTCTGATAGAAATTATTTTTTTGAACCGCTTAACTGAAATCAATAAAATTGTGTAAAAGCAATATTATAGAGCGAAAGTGGTCTTTGTGATGAGTTCCGTGTAATGGATGTAGTGACAAATGGAATAAGTCGTTTACGACTTGACTTTATCGGGCCAAGGGATAACAGTAAACGTTTTTCATTGTTATACCTTGTAATACCTACGGCTTGTTTATCCACATCGCGCTATTTGATAACGATCAGTATCTATGATTGGACATATGTTTTGGCTAGACGATATGTTGTAAGCGAATTTTGCACTTGGAATTCTTCTGACATTTCATTGATGCAAGAAATCAATTAAAGAAATAAACTTTTATTTTCTATTCTATAAATTTAGAAAAGAGATTAAAATGACAAAATATATTGCATATTATTTACACGCGGAATTATTTTAGAATCGGAAACCATTGCGCGAGAAAACCGTTTTTCATCAATATTTTCCTCAGATATTTGCAACTTTAACATCACAAATGCTTGCTGATTTTGTTTTATACCCATTCGAAACCATAATTCATCGTCTTTATATTCAGGGTATAATTACGAGAACTTCATTAAGTTTTTAGAAATCGTTTCAAGTTCCGATTCGAGACCAGACTTTATCATTTTTTGGAATAAGTTCAATAAAGCATTGAAACTAAATTTTCAGGAACACGAACATTAATAGATAATTTGGACAATGGTGTCACCGCTATATCAATAACAGCAAAATATGTTGGATTTTTCGATTGTTTCAGGACAATCATAAATCGAGAAAGCTTCTGGTCTCTTTATGCAGTATGTTCAACTTTAAATAAGTTAATTCTATTGTTGTTTAAAATGTCATCTTGACCTTGAAATTATCTTGCAAACTGAGAAATCATCTTAGACACTAGTGTTCTGGAATTCATTACGCTTGCTTTCCATACAAATGTACTTTTGATATTGTTTTAATATGTTATTTCTAATTGAATGACTGTGAAATATTTTTCTGATCTGCTTTTAATTTTCTCCAGCAACTTCAGATTTTGAACCAGGAATTTCATTAAAGAATTAGTTTGCTTATTTTTTTTTCTTTTTCCTTTTTTTTTTTTTTTTTTTTTTTTTTCAGGTTGTTGGAGCTCTTGGTTAACAGTATATATTTCACTCATGTTTACTTCGCTTCATTCGGACAGTGATTAAGTATGGAAACCGGGCAACTAGTGTACAACAAGAGGCTATTGTTATGGCTAGTAGTACATCATCTCATCGGTTGACGCCTCTGCTATTCGATTCACCATCTTCTGAAAATGGATCATCTTCACCCCTTACAGAGGATATATCTGATAATTTTAGAGCAAGGTTTATATTTTAGCTATCTCTCAAAAAATTTTGCAGCACTCATTCCATGCTTTATTGGTTTTTCAAGTGGTTAACATTTTGTAGAAATATATTGTAAGTTTCTGTACCTATTTTTTCTTCACGGATTCACAATATTTTGCATTATGATTTTTCTCAACTGTAAATTTGATTTAATATTTGCAGATATCCAGCTTTTGGACAAACTGTCAGTACCTTTGGGCGTACTTCACCTCAACTACTTGCTTCTTCGACATCAAATTTCTTCTCGAATTGACCATCTGCGCTTTATCCAGAAACAAATACAAATCAGTAGTTATAAATTGTAACATTTTTAGGACGAAATGCTTTTTTTGTAATAGTTTAGGATCCATGTAACAGGTTGAAAACTTATAAAATGTTCGATTTTTAAATTTGTCAAGTGTTATGCTACTCATGTATTTGCTGAAAAAATATGTCAAAAGCATGGTTCTAATTTCGGGAAATCGGAAGTATTATAAAGCTAAGAATATGAGGAGAGTCATATTGTTCCGATTCTAGTTCAGCTTGATTGAATCTAATGAATCTAATGAGTTCAGTGCATGGTTGAGATTGTTTAGTGATATTGGAATGGTTTTTTTTCATAATCAAAATCGAAATGTAGTAAGTGGATTTAAATTTAAAATTGACCCGTGGGATTCTATTTGAAAACTTTGAATGGAATTTGTTTAAATCTAAATGAAATTTTATTTAAAGAAATTATACCTTTTCATTGATTAATTCTTTCTTTCTTTCTTTTTTTTTTTTTTTTTTTTTTTGGCTTCAATAATTTTAGTGGTTAGAATAAAATAAATAAAGGATTTTTAGTTATCACAGTCTGTTAGCATTTTTAAAATCATTGAACTGATTAATGTCATTATCATAAACTATGTAGTAATGTAGAAAACACAGTAGTGTTATTTAACAGATATGTTCTTAAAATTATTTTTGCTAATCAGGTAACAATCATTGCGTGCTTGACAAGGATGAGATTTACAATCACTTTCAAGTAGATCCTATCTGGTGAAGAAAAATAAAGAATAAAATAAGAGGATTTAAATTGTATTTGAAAAAGGAAAGATTAAAGGAATTGTGGTCAAAGCCGTTTACAGTCTATCAAATTTTCAATGAGTATGACATCTCGCTTGTTTAAATAATACTAAATGAAAGATAAACATTGAATATTCCAATTCGACTATTTTTGTTAGATAAAATTGACGTGTGGGATGGACCAGACATCCATTTTAAGTCTCCCAGTTCCCCACTTCCACTCAATCGCGGTCCATTTTCGAATTGCGTTCCTTTTTTCTAAATGTTGAATATTGAAGAATTTTCTGCAGAGAAAGAGCAAAATTTTTGCATAGAAGTTGAACTCATACCCAAAATTCAAATATCAAATACCAAGGAATTAAGTACATCATGTCTACCTCTTTTTCTAATTTTGGAGGATCAGAAGACTTATAAATCTTCCTGAAAGTTCATTGCCATTGTTCTATCTTCTCTTGGCATACTTGTTATCGTATCATATTGAGGCTGATCCCCTTCTTTTCTGATGCAGACTCATCTTTTAATTAGCAGTTGATAGAAGTCTAGATTACAATTTTGCATGCGAACAGCTGTCTTTGTTTTTGTTGAAAATTTTCTTTATTTTGAAAATCACTTCTGAATCTTATTCTTCCAGTACGATGAATCATAAAAGAATCTTTTGGTCTAGGCTGATTTATTTTCTTTCATACATTATCCAGTTGTTTTCGCTTTTTCGTCCCAATCACTTATAATACATAATTAGGACTAGTTTAAGACAAGGACATCTACTTCCAACAGTTGAAGAACTGAATAAATATACAAACATCAAATATCACTGTTGTTGCTTTCTTATTTTATCTTTGCTTCAGTGTTGCAATTTCTATCGTTGATAAGTTCTTTTTCTCTTTTTAATTCTCAGAAAGGACATTTATATAATTGAAAAATGGAATGAAAATTATTAAACCTGAAAAAACATTGGGCTAATAGCCTGAGTAACCGTTCATTTAAAGATAAATATGAAACTGTACTCTTATAAACACAAATCATTGAAATCATACTTTTAATGGAAATATTCGAAAGGAACTTTAATCCTTAACTTCTTATCATGAAGGCTTGTTATTTTTTTTTCCAAAGCGAAATTATTTTAACTTTGATAATTTAATTTTTAAGACATCAGCATCATCATGATTTTTGCTAACAAGTGTTTCTGTAAAGTTTCGAAACTGTGAAAAAAAAAAAAATACTATTTAGACGTAGCCTTTTAACGAAAGTTTGCTGAGAATTTAACACTTTTCGGAAATTCTTATTTAATTGCGTATATTTTTCTTAATGAAGAATTAAAAAGTTCGTCCTATTGCTTTCAGCTCAAAATACTTCCCTTATGTTAATGTTTTTAAGTAAGGGAAGTCGAAATTCACCAATTTCTCTATGGCTGTTTATTCAAAATTTTTGTCATGCGTGTTTTTTGAAATTCTTATCAATTGGGGAGATTTTAAATTCATTTCAAAGAAGGAACATTTGATGTATCAATCCCTAAAATTCATTTAAATTCCAAATCAGTCAATTTTTAACTGCTGCTCTAAACAGTATGGGAGTTGCCAAACGAAAATTAAACAATGTTTAATCAATATCGATGGACAAATAAGCACAATGAAATATGTTATCAAAGTATCGCTCCCGAATTCATCCTCTCTGTTTCGCAAATTTAACATGAATAAACTGAAGCGAAAAAACTTCGAACAAAAAAGCCACCCATCCAAACATATCCGAATATCTGCTATGAACAACTATAATGCGATTTGAATATGCAAATGGTGATCGAAAACTGATAATAAAATAATATCCGGGAAAACTATAGAGTGGCATGTCGGAATAGTAATCAATAAAATGTCCCAAACAAAGGTAGACTGTAAAACACACTTCTCGAATTTAATTGACGTCACAAACTCCAATGTTGCTTTTAAAAAGTTATTGTGGTCCAATTAATTAAGTATACAAAATAATTGTCGTCGCCGCCTGTGTGCATCGGTGCGCAATAACACGTAAATCTAGCTTATAATTACAAATTTTACAAAGAAAAGTCAACCGCGACCAAAAGTCCCATTGATTCAGTGAGAAATTAAATCAGAAGATCTGAGTAAGAATAATTATGTCAGGAGCATTTGAGGAAATCCTTTGCAACACTCTTCTCAACTATTTCAAAAACCGATAGGGCTGAGAGGAATAATGAGGCAAGAACTTTTCCGGATTTTACCTAAAGTCGCTAATTTAAAAAAAAAAAAACGCAAATATGGCACTAAAATACCGACCACCGAATATAGTATGGAATTGTCACAAAGAATCAGGAGAGGAATCCGACTTATCTGTAATGGAAAGAATTTTTTAATTCTTAATCGATGTTCGACTTCCCTTCTCCGGAAAACAGTCTAACACCGCACTGATGTTTATTAGAACAAACATAAAACTGATCATATATACAGTTGATAATCATTTGTATTTTGTTATTCGCATAAATCGATCGCTATGCTTGTGAATTTAACACAGACAATCGATATCTTCTACTCTTCATTTTTTCTTCTTTCTCCCTCTTAATTTAACAATGCTCCTCGTAAGTTTATCATGCTGAGAAACTGCAACAAATTTCACTCTTCATATTAAGATGAAAAAACTTGTCAAGCTTTAATTATGAAAAATAAGGTTTTTTATGAGATTTTGGAGTGTTGTACCAATGTATATTTGATGCAAAATCTGTAGAGTGATTTGGTAGAATTTAACTGCTTATTAATGACCAGAGAAAAGCAAGCCTAGATTTCATGCTAAAGATTTCTCAAACTGAATTCATTACCCTCAAATTGTCCTGATTGAAAAAAAAATTTAATGTATTTAAAAAGCAATATGAAGGAATAATTTTGCAAAGGGTTTAAATTCTTGCTTCGTATCAAACGTGTTTTTCGAACAATATCATACAGATTCGAACTCAAAGGGAGATATTCTACAATTAAGTATGTAAATCTTGAAAATAAGCATTATATGCGGCCCGACTGTTGAATTGACTTTGTAGAAGAGACTGTTCGATGACACTGATTTGAACATTCATTATCAGGATTTCTGATTCCATTTTTTGCAAAGCTTGTTTTAACCTCAGCATCGGAGCTGCAATTATTTTATAAACCAGGAGGAATTGTCTTTTTTAAATCATACAAAAAATGGAAATTTCAAGTATTTCTTAACATTTGTCAATTTAGATATTAATTAATTGAATTCAGCATTAGTGTGATATATGCAATCAATATTTTCCTGCCCACAAATGATTCACTTGAAGCTTCAAGGAGTACATCCTTGGAGATGATACTTCGAGACTATTCATCCACTGTGATCTGTGCACCGCGATGAATACCAAGTTCCAATCATATTTCATCAGAAACATCAACAGGAATAATGGAGACAAAACAGAAGTCATTAAAAGCGAAATTTTTGTTACTCAAAGGTGAATAATTGTTTATTATTAAAGAAAAATTAAATCACCTCCGTCACTGTTCCGAAGACTTCTCTCGTCAATTTGTTGCTTAATTTGTTCCACTTCATCACTGACATGTTGTAGCTTTTGAGTACGCTCCGAAATACCACCGCTGATTTCCCTGTTCAGGTAAACAAGCTTTCGTATAAAACTAAGAGCGATTTTGCGATAAGATTACGGAATTCAAAGAGATAGAAATATTACTTGTATTTTTCTTTTGCTTCAGTTATTCTCTCTTTAGCAAGGCAAAACTTTGTTAGTACAGGTTCCAGCTGATTGTTGAAATGCTTCTCCCTGCAAAGGAAGCTTTGGTGTAAATGAAACGGGAAGAGAGAAAAGTTATCAAATTCATGAAAGTCATACGATGTGTTTTGTTGGACAAATTCTCACCTGTTGACAATGCGCTCCATTGTTTTATCAAGCTCATTAATAATACTTTTCAAACGCGGTTCCGTTGTGCTCAGCAACTCCGCCATTGCTTTCTGCAAGGACCGCATTCGTTCCAAATGCATTCTCCAGCTCTGAACATTTTTATAGATGCAAGTCGAAGAGTCCATTTTCTCCTTTTTTGATTCACATTCAATTATTTTTACTGTTTGTTTTTATTGCTATTTCTTTTTCTTTGTAAATGGATGGAATGTTTGTTTGAAAATTAAAACAATTAGATGTTTAAGACCAAACTTTTAGCTCACCTTTGAATCCTGCTCGAAAGTAACTTTAAGATGTGGTGCTACCCGTTCAACTTCAAGTTTCCAAGAATCTACGTCTGCATCACTATGAAGGATACCATCTAAAGACTGCTGCTAAAATTCATAATCAAACTTAATGCGAGATATGAAGTGCTACCATCAAGAATAAATCGAGTGAAATTTTACATTTTTGCCATCATTGATTCTTAAAGGCATTGTTTTCAGATCCATTACAATTTCATTATCATCATCGTCAGCAATATCGATTTGTTCATTCTCATCAAACTGAAATTTCTTGCAATTATTTCGTAACCGACTCTATCTAAGCAAACTCAAATCGAAGAAGAACAACTGAAATGTTGACTAACAGCAAATGTAAATTGAAGTATGAAATATGGCACGTTTCAGTGAGAATATCGATTTTGCACTTGGAAATGGACTTTTTTTACCTCTTCAACTGTGATTTCAGCTTGATCAACTTCCACATCCGCTTCTTCGTCATTTTCAAGCACTGGATCAGCCCTATAGCTAACAATGTTCGATCCCAGAAATAATCAGTCTTTTCTTTCAAATTGGGTTCAACTATTAATTGCAGACTATAGAAATGAATCGATTAAACAAATCGATCGAATCAAAGTATTACTTGATCCAAGAGAATTGTTCAGCAGCAAGCGCTAAATCAGCGAGTTTATCCAGCACATACAAGCATTGCTCACCGGCTCCGGTTTTCAATTTATTTGGAGCAAAAGTAATGGAAACATTCTTGCTTCGTAATGCCTCCAGAATGCTTGAAATTGTAGCATTCGGATCATCAAACTGCAATAATTTCATCAAATCTTTTATATTGAAATTGTCGCATTTATACTTGAAATTGTCACAAAACAGAAAACAAATAAGAGCATCGATGATCACTTGAGAGTAAAAACCTCTTCTGGGAATGCGAATGACGGATTGATAGCTTTCTGAATGAGCCATGCAGATAATGTAGTAAAGATGAAAAATTGCTCTCCAATATTTGTACTCTTCACAAAATATTCTCTGCAAATGAACCCAAGTTAATTTTAAAATTTCAAATTCCGAATAAGTTAACAAAATGTGTTCAAAGTAATTTCTCTTTTAATGATGCCAAGAAGTAAAGTAATAAATTGGATAAGATATCCTTTCTGGCTGCATTAAGAATAAATGCGGCATTAGGTGGATTTTAACTCTCTTATTGGCGAACTAATTTCCATAATGGAATAATAATGCATAGTTAAGTATATTAAAGGGTAAAGAGATTTCTACCTAGAGATAGTCCTATAACTTGCAGCCAAACTTGCATAATCCTCTTCATAGTTTAGCAATTTAAGCTTGTCACTTAGCTCGTCACTAAGGACATACAAATCATATTGTTGAGCTGGACTTCGATCTTTTCCTTCTTCTCCATCTTCCTTTTCATCGCCATCTTCCCTTTCTTCCATTTATAGCAGGTGGGGAAGCTACAAATTAATTGGAAATTGCTGACAAAATTTATGCATGTATTGATGCATGAAAACAAGAGTGACTGATTTGAATTGGAGAGTTTATCGATCTGAGTGATGAAGCTTCGCAGTGTAATTTCTCGAAAAATTGATAAGCTTACAAAAGATTATTCAGTGAATGAAGAGGTAGGTAAAGTAATGATTAATAATTCTAATTGTCATTAGAAAGGACAGAGTGTGAACCGAAAGTTGGTATAACGATCGAAGCCATCCATACCTTTGATTCCATAGCAACCATTGGGAATATTGTTGATCATGCTTAAGAAGAATGTTCATGGCATGTCTTGCTGTGTTACATAAACTGGGAATGAAAAATTGCAGCACAATTTGCAGAGCAATTATTTAATTTAAATATAGCATGCGAAATTCAATACATAAAAGCTTTACAGTTTCCCTTTCGCAAATCAAAAACGAACGATTCTCTGAAGGTGAAGAATGGTGATGCATTATTGCTCCTTTATTTCATCAAATAGGAAGTGATAATCCGCTCTTCTGTACAGTTTCTGACCAACTTTTCAAAGTTTTCTACTTAAAACTGAATGTTTATAACAGAATTACATACTATTTCCTGATAATTCTTTTAATAAAATATGTTATCGATCACTTCGTTCTTACGGCTTACGAATGTTATTATTTTTGCGAGTTGCAGCAAACATCTATTTCCGGTTCAACTTAAAAATCAAAATTAAAAATTAAGGAGAAAAAATCGAAATTCGAATTTTAAAAATTAAAAGTTAGGTTAGTTCGAAAATTAAAAAGAAAATATTTTAAAAAAAAACCTAAAAGTCATCAAATCAAGATTACAGCTTAAGCGGAACTTTTAACGAAGCCTTTTTCAACTTGTTCCGAATACATATGAAGATATTTACAGCCAAAGCTAAGTCTTTTATTAATGAAATTGAAGAATGAATTTCTCGAATGAATGAGCAAAACTATGCATTATATAAAAAGATCATTCTCGCAGAAACACTTTTCATTCTGGAATATCCGGTATGAAAGTTTCTCGCATCACCTACAACAGTTTTTATTTGATTTTAAGACGACCCTTTATAAACTATGAAATAATTTTATAAGCTTTTTAGGAGAATATTATGCCTGCACCATATTACATGTTTTCGTTAGAATTATATATTTAACAAAAACTTGCTAAACAATTTAGCATTAATAATCATATCAGTATGGGAATAAGAAATCAAAAGAATGGAGAGAAAAACAAAACCAAATTTTAAATTAAATAAAAAGGATGAAATGGAAAGATTTTAATAAAACTTACTGTTGAAGAATATAATTATCAAGCCAAGAAAGACTGCGACAGTTGAAATGATTTGAAATGTAGCCGACATTTGTCTAATGAATGAAGATTTGTTGAAGCTATTAAAGTTGGAAAATAAGATTTCAGGAAAATTTGTTCTCCATCATTCAAATGGTATAAATGGACATTTTTTGCATAAGCTCACTGCAAAAAATTTGTAAAAAAGATAAAACTGTTCGTGCTGAAAACAGTGTCAAAATAAAAGAAAACATGATTTTTCCGATCATTTGTGATCAAATCCGGAAAAACAAATCGATATCTTCTTTCTAGAATATTTTCCAATAGACGTTTTATAAAGCTAGATTTGGTTAAAAAGGACTCAAAGTCATGGATTTTTTTTGCCAAATTTTTTCCTTCTCTTCATAAATAGAACTCCTTGCATATCCTAATTTAATCAACTGTTAATATTGAAATTAGCACTTGCAAAATGGCAAAACTTCTCTGCTTGAAATTGCGCAATAAAAAGTTTGAATTCATAAGAAATTTTTTTTACGATAGAAATAAAGTGGTATGATAATTCGTGCTAAATTATCAGAATAATTTGCAATCAATGACTCAAAATGTGTTCATTTAAAAACACACATGATACCAAATCATTTACTAAGGTATATATTCAAATAGAATTCAAGCAAAATTTTATTTTTAATAAACAATTTTAAAGCTGTACAGGTTATTATATAGCAATAGAAATAACTTAAAATATTACCCGCAAATTCTGGAAATCGATCTTGAACCATTCTACAGAAATAATAATAATTTCACCGATTTAACTATACTACTTTCAAAGAAATTTTTCTTGCAACTTTCTCAATTTCTTAATTAAAGAAAACTATCATATACAGTATAATAACATAAATTGAAGTTTAAGAATGTAACTCAAAAATTGTTATTTTAATAAGCAACAATTAAGCTCTTTTGTGATTTCGACGACAAATATACATAACAAAAGGAAAATGATCGCATAAATCATTATTTAGATACTGAATTCTATTTATAAGAGTGTGGTTCAGAAAAAATAAAAATCTCACTGAATAGTACATATGAAACGCTGATGATTATTGTTCAATACAAGTTCTTATTTAAAAGAATTGCAAACTATTCATTGAAAAGGATTAGCTACGATTTCTACAATCTCTAATATTTTATTCTTACTATATTCAGTATTATTCCGAGAACTGAACTTCTGTTGAACCCTTTTTCAACTTGAGCGCTCATATTCAGTACGAATTTTCATGACTGCTCTGTTCGCCGATGACGTACTAATTGCTTGATCTCCGCTTCATATATCAAATCTGAGATCTGTTTCTTGAGAGTAAGTGCCGAAAGTGGTGATGTCAAACAAAGCCGACGTAATGCACTTGATACACTTCGGCCTAGAATTTTCTTAATTTAAGACAAATCTGCAGTATAAATTTAGAATTTTCGTGGAAAAAACTAGTACATAACAATAAAAATCTGTGTAGTACTGTAGAATTTATGAAACGTACCAAACCAAGCGCATTCATCATCTGGCTCCTGTATGTTTTGCAGGTCTTCATTGCCCGCTTCCGATGCCTTCCTTTTCATTGCTTTTTTCTGAAGATCAGCCAGAACACTTGCACAAGGATGTATTTCTGGATTAACTGGTGAAGGTGATCTCAATTTATTCGAGTCAAATCCGAGATGCTGCGATAACGGCGAGTGAGATGCTATACCCTGCAACAAATAGCTATTACTTACTGAATATATCAATCTTTTTCGACAGTAAAACGAATGCCGAAACATGCAAAAATATTGGCAAGAGAGTGAATTGTAAGCGGACAATCCAATTTGTTCAAAAAACTTGAAGAACTTAAAAAATACCATTTACAATTATTTTTTTTACATTGTTTACATATATCAGACAGAAAATCTTTTTAGTTTTGGAAGAAAAAGAGAAATCCTTTTTATCTGAGAATTAAGAAATTTTCTACTTCACATCATTATATAAAAACAACAACAATCAACGATAGAATAATCCAATTTATTCAACAAACTGGGAAAAATTTCAAAAAGAAAAAAACAAACTAAAACATACCTCCAGATAATTGATATTAGGAGGAACAAACTGAGCTATATGCATTTCAATTGCAGGCGTTGCAGTCGATGTAACTTGAATATCGGGTATAAAAGTGTTTATATTATTGAGAGTGCTTTTATTACAACTACTGTTGTTATTACTGTTTGCAGAAGGAATGGGAAGAGAAGTTGATGCAACGGATGGAAGCTCTGTTACATTTAATATCTGTCCACTGTAAAAGCATATTATCAAATGACAAACGATGAATATTCAAAAACCGTCCGACAAATTCCATTATTATCTTATCTTAATAGCTAAAGCAGAAAAATTTAAAAAGGTACACTACTTCAAATGAATTACTGAATGAAAAGTAATATATAATATGTTAACATATTCAATTAACTTTCAAAAGTTTCGAAACAAAAATCAGTAGGCAAATTTTATTCTCATTTTATGATATCATTAGACAAGGAAATTTTGTGAGTTCAATGTTCTTTTGATAGCACAAATAACTGATGTAATAATTTGAATTAAAAAAATCATACTCTATACTATTATTGCTGTCATCAGACATTTGTTTTTCAACAAGCGAGCTGATCAATTTCTCCAACGTATTAGGCGTGTTTTCTACCAAAATTGTGCTGTAATATGAATTTATTAATTTCTTCAAAATTTTTGCAATTCAATAAACTGTAGAAATATTTAAAGTGTGCCTTTCTTTTTCCTTATCTTTAAAATTCATTTACTTTAAAATTTTCATTAAACACTGTTCCTTGAAAAGAATAGGTTGGCACAGTACTGAATTGAGTTACCTATTCAATGCAGATGATCGATTTCGATCTGGACCAAAATTATTTTTAACAAATTGCATTTTGCTCCAGAAACGCCATGTTGGTTCCACATCTTCGTAACCTGCACTAGCTTCTGCCTGGCGCCTTTTAAGTTTCCTTTTGAATGTATCTTTTAAATTTTTCCATTGTGTACGAACATCTTCTTCTAAAAAGGATGATAGATTAGAAAAGAAACCATTAAAAATGAAAGAATCGTTTAGTATAAAGAGGCTTTTGCAATAGGAAACAACTGCAGTAATCTACAGATGGAATCCAGGTTAGTACTAAATTGGAATTACCGCATACAGCAATCATTCTTGACTTTCATAGAAATATTGATTTGCATGAAACATTTCAAAAAGGTTCGAATCTATCAATTATTAAGAAAGTTTCTAAGACATGAATTTGCAAATAAAAGAAAAAGCAGAGTGCGGAGGACCTGTATAGAGGCCGGCTGTTACTAAACCGGAAGCATTAAGTGCACCTGCGACTTCTGCAAACAATTCTTTCTTCCTTTCTGATGTCGCATAACGCTCCTATAAGTCAATTCGTTCATAAAACAACAAAAGAAAAAGTTGCTCACTAATAAACTGATAAATTATGAATGTTGGAAGGAAATTTTCCAAAATATTTTGGTTGGGAAATTTTTTGAAGGTCCAAAGAAATATCATAAGCTATGGAATAGACAATGTGGATTTAACAGAATATTTATTATGTATTCCAATTAGTGATCGATAGCAATGTTATGCAATTGACTGAAAGTAAAAAATGAAAAAGTAAGCGTAGTGCATATTTAAGTGCAGTAGTCTTTAGAAAATACTGAGCTTTTACGGCATTAAATAGTAGAAAAAATTTTTTTAAAACCGAACGAAACAAACAAAATATATTCAAAGACAGAAGTCAATTTATACTTATTTCATATTCGTCAGTCCTATTCTTCCAATCGATATGTTTGTTCAAATTGAATGTGCTATTAACTTATTAACCATTAATATTTACAGGAATATAAAATACTCATTACTGACTCATACTCATTATCTAAAACAAAAAAAAAAAAAATGAAAAAAAAATCATTAGAGAAAAAAGCTGCGAACTTTTGGAGCATGGAGAAGAGAGTAATCAAAATGAACAGAATAGATAAGAAGAACCGGGCAAATACATGCAAATTTTTTTTCGCTCATTTTATCTTTTCTTATGGACAAAATGGAAAATAACTGAAATAGAATGATGAAGAAGAAAATATTAGGAAACTGAACCTTTTTATATTCCCAAACTTCGCGACGCTTTCGTACTTCCTCAATCAAAATGAGGCGAGAGTCGTCATTCCACATTTTCACCATTTGATCTGAAAACTAACTCAATTAAAGTAATACCTATTGGCATTATAACTTGTTACGTTTAAACTTGAGCATATTTAAATTACTATTCAACTGATAACGTTCGGATCTCATAACAAGGCTGATGCAGTATCAATCTGCAGCAGAAATAATAAAGATATTTCGGCGTTGAACCAATCAGAATTGCTCTATAAAAGGAAGAAATCGCTGCTGCAGAGAAGAGCCAAAAATGAAGGTACAGCAGCGACACCAAAATGATACATAAAGTAAAGGCTAGAAGTTAAAGAAAAGTGAGATGAGATCTGTCTACCATTCATTCTTTCGTATCTGCCTATCAAGTGATTTCAAGAAAGAGCAAACCAAGCGAAAATATAGAGTTCGACGACGAGGGCTAGGAGAAGACGAAAGCATAGGATGATGCTGCTACTATTACTGCCACAGCTGTTGCTGCGTCAAGCGCCAGCGACTAGCGGCTGTTGCAGCGACCAATTTAAATGAATCGATTTAACAACGACAAACGGCAGCGACGATGATGACGACGATGGCGACGACACGACCTAATACGCCGAGAAGTGCAGTCTGTATTACTGCCAGCTGTCATACCGTACATTTATCATTGCTATCAACTTGTCGTCTATCTCGCTGGAAGTTTAATGTGTTGTCCTTCCATGAATTCGGATTTCAGGACTCAAATGCTTACATCAGAATTCATTCCTTTCTTATCATCAACCTATTTTTGTAATGTCTTTTTCATTTTTCTAAGCATATGACTGACAATTTCCGGATTTAATACGAATCCAAACCTACTGGTACAAGTTTGGATTCCTTTTTTCCGTCAAAGAATTATTCATAGATTGGTTATATGCAACATCGATTATATGGGTATCGAAATTATGACCTCGAACGTAACCAATCAAATTAAGTTATTAATTAAAAACCATGACGAAATGAGAATGGGGAAGTGTGAAGTGTTTTATCAAATTAAGTTAAAAGTCCCAAAGATTCGAAAAATTATTTCTTCCCATAAATTAGGCCCCTCTAAATTTGTCTTTTGACATGGACTTTTAGGAGATCGACTTTTATCAGCCTATTTACTCAATTCAAAAGAAAATTTAGAATGAAAAACAAAGGCTCCAATAAAACCTTTTTTAGGATTGTTACCTGCAGTTTAAGGTAAATTCTAAGAATCTGATATCTGAATAAACATAAAGATTGATCAAAATTCGATATTTAAATAATTCTGAATTCATGAAGTTAATTATGTACAGATTCGAGCATTGAACATAAGTTTATCAAATCGACTTCAATTTCATCTATATAATAAAATTATAAAGAGAAATACAATTTACGAATTTTTATTTCAAAAAATTTAAGCACGAAAAATGTTTCAGGTTATAAAATTTAAATTAAAGAAGTCGAAGATTTGAAAATATATCCACATCAAGCTGTACAATTATAAAATTTCTAGTTAAGAATTCGTGCTCTGAACTTCGAATTAAGCACAATTCATGGATGTCTATATTTAAAATTAAATAAGACTGAAATAACGAAATATTAAAAACGCAGAAGAAAATGCCATATAAAACAAACTGATAATAAGTCAATTCAAAATTACTATTGAGATTACTGGGATTTTCAGATTTTGTAAAGAGAAAAAAGATTTCATAACAGAAGATAAAGAGATGAATAACAGGAGACAAAGGACAAGATTTTTTATTACTATTTAGAGTGAAAAACTGATTTTGCATTCGCATATTGAATCTGAAAAAAATAAAGTACAAAAGAAATTCGTCCTTGATTTAAGAAAATCTTAGAAAAAAAATTAAACTTCTGCAATTCATGAAATCTACAGAGAGGAACTTTTTGTGAAAATGTGATTTTTTTTTTTTTCAAATATTTTAAAAAAATCATAAGCTGTTGATAGTACCTAATAATGATTTTTCTGTAATGTATGTTGCTTGCGTATCAGTGTCTTTTCTGAGTAGCATGATTGTTCTCCATTCGGACTGAGGTGAGACAAATATAACAGCTCGATTCAATGATTCTGTTGTCTGAAATTTTGGAATCCTTGCAATTAATTTCGGAACTTTGCCTCATGTTTCTGAAAGAAAAAAAAAAAGATCCAGAAGAAATAAGACTAACTTTTCCATGACAACATTTGATGAGATATAAAAGATGGTTTGCTTCAGGTTCGCATTTAGAGGAAACATAAAAAGGTCCTAATGCAGAGAACAAATGAGCCATGTGACCATTGAGCCATGCTTTGTGAGCAGTTTTCCACCGTGGAACAAAAAAATCACTTCCTTTTAACCAGCCACCAATTTCTAGTGAACGGTAAGCCTAAAAAAGAATACGAAGAATAAAAGGATTTGAAACTTTTCTTGCTAAAAAATGATTGAAAATATTGCAATCAGAAAAAGGATGGAAAAAGACAAAAATAAGAATTTAAGAAAATAGATTTGCTATTATCTAAAATTCCACTACCATCAAAATGTAAATTTAAACCAGTAACTCGATAGCTAATGAATGAATTATTTTTAGAAAATAATTAATTTACTGCAGAACTTGAGAATTTATCTAAAAAATAATTCGTGACATTGTTTTGGCCTGACCAATGTCCTTATCAAATATCAAATTAAAAAATGATACCCATTCAATTGTGACAATTGGTACGCCTTTGACTAGAGCTCGCATAACATTAACTGTGCGCATTCCCTCTTGGTCACTTACCACATAACGAGTACGGTCGTCAACAGCGCTTGCAATTTTTAGTACGCCCAATTTTTTAGTTATTGCAAACACTGTCTCTCTCTCACTATAAAAAAAAAAAAAACATGAATTTCAAAAATTAATCATTTGAATTTGAAAAAAAATAAGGAAAGAAGGTAAGTATCAAAGAATTTAAAAATTATAAACTTACATTTTATTGATTCCTGAAAGCACAATATTACCGGTTTTAACTCTTTTCTTTGCAACTTTCTTCTTTTTCACAAATTCATTCGAACTGGGTACATTTTGCAATTCATTCAAGACTGATGAACGAGTCCGTACAACTACCGGTCGCACTTTCGAAATTATTTCTAAATTTACAATTTGAGGAAATAATTATAAACAAAAATCTAATTGAAATGTGCAAAAGTACATTATACGGATTAAAAAATCAAAAAAGAAATATTTTTCAGAAAGAATAAGCAGCAAATCACTCCATTTCAATGCATGGTCTTTGGATGATATTCAAGAACAAAAACACAAACTATATTAGAAATGAGAAAATGAGAACATACTTCTTGTCGAAAGCTTCTGACCATCTGAAATAATTCCAGAAAAGTTCTGATTCATCATTTTTTTATATAAGAACACCATTTTCTCTGTATTTAGTTGTGCAGCATGCTCTGCTTTTACGGAACGATATCGTCTTTGTAAATACTATAATGTGAACTAAAGAACTATTGGACATATTGGAAAATTTTTTCACCTCTTATTTAAAGTATATTGGAAAATGACACATAGGCATAGCATACGACACAAACTTCTTTACATATTAAAAATATCATCAAGTATTTAATTAAAAGAGGTATTTTTCATGAATACATCACAGTGATGGCACGAACATACATTACAGAAATATCTTCCTATCTCTGTGTACATTGAACTGTGATTCATATTTCGCAACAAGATGATTCCTATCATGACCTTTGAAAAATCAAATTTAAAGAAAAATTTTTACAAGATACTTTTAAATAAAAAGGATTATGTTAATCATAAACACTTACTCTGTGAAAACGAGTAGGTGTATAGTCTGCTAACTGTTCAGAATTAATTGCTGGCCGACCGCGCTTTTTAATTGGTTCACTTTGCGTGATTTCCACCAAATTTACCTGCAACTGTCAATAGTAAAGTTATAAAAAAGTTTATTATTGAGTGGTAAAATATGTAGAAAAAATGATCTTTTATAAAATCAAACTTTAATTTAAACTAATAACTTCAGCTGAAGTTGAATTCTCCGCGGTAGGAGTTGTAAACTGGTGCTCAGATTCGCCATGAAACATTGATATTCGCGATATTGTATGCCTCCTTTGCTTTCCATTGACTTGACAGTAACCTTAAATACAAAAAGAAAACTTGAGAAAATTCAGACAACTACAGTTAATATAATGTATCTTTAAAATTCATGCATAACCAAAGACAGTTTTTTGCAAAAAATAGACAATCCAAACTCGATGCCTCCCCTAAATTTGCTATCAACAGCTAAAAGAATAACATTACTATGGATACTTCATTGGAAATCTTATATTTGAAAATGAAATCTGGTTCAAAAGGAAAATTTTCAATCAGTAGAATTTTCTTTGATTTCTAACGTCAACTGATTGTATCGCCTTACTTAAATTTCGCACATGAAATAAAGTTATATTAGAAAAAAAACACAAATCTTTAGTCTGCCATTGCTTAACTATCCTCATACTGTATATTTCAGTGAATACTATCTATTCCCATATATTGTATTTCAGTGAATACTATCCTTCAGAATGTTTTAATGACAAAAACATCCTACCAATTACATTAGATGCAGACCTCTAAATAGTGTCCCCATTAACGAAACACAATTTAAAATGTCTAAAATTGCAATGATTAATTCTCCAAAATTCCAATTTTTTAAATAAGAAATTAGTGCACTTATTTCTTGCTATTACTTTGCTGCTTGCCAACAAATTCATTCAGCTTTTTGATGCATTAAGACAAAACGAATATTAATGCACTTACTCAGTTCATTTAGTCTTTTTCGTACACGATCCACAATTGGTGAAATTATTTCCACAACATCAATATTTTCATTATTTGCAGGTGATGCTATAACAAACATTGATTGGAATCATTATTTTAGAGATAGAAGTAGTACTTCTGTTCTTAGACTTCGGCTTCTATTTTGTTTCTGGAATTTTCATTTCAGCTTATCTTTAATCTATAATTTTTAAGATAACAAGATAGACTTTCTCCTTCGTCTATTCTACTTAGGAAGACTCTACTTTAATTTTCCTCATAACTTTTAACTCTTTCTTATTTATATGACTTGAAAGAGTTGAGGTTTTCTGAAAACACCTACAAAAAACAGAATTAAACAAAAAAAAAAAAAAAAAAAAAAAAAAAAAAAAAAAAAAAAAAAAACAAGAAAGAAAGAAAAAAATAGCTTAAATTAAAAAATAGGTTTAAAAGATGAAGGGATTGGTAAGTATTGTAAAATTTTGCTACTATGTTGTTGCATAAATGGACCAAAACAAGCTAAGTGAAATGAAAAAACTGATAAAAATATTAAAGTTTGTAATGAGTTATCTAAAAATAAGCGCATAAACCACAGAGTCAGCAGGCAAAAGAATTTTCCTTATGCAATGTAAAGCCTCCGCCGCCAGATATTTCAGCGTCAAAGGTATTAATTTTATTAATGCAAATCGTACAATAATATAAAGTCTGAAAATATATGGCTTATAATTTCTGGAAATGCTCGAAACATACTAAGTTTGGAAGCAAGCTGGTCGGAAAGCGTTTCGATCGCGTGCATTATCTGTGATTGATTCGGTGAACCATCATTTTGATTTAAAACTCTGTCATGACAGCTCTAAAAATGTTTTGTTGACATTTATACATTTTTATATGATATAGAATTAGGTTGCATTTTAATATGAACCAATTTGAAAAACAGATCAACAGTAAATACAAAAACAGAAATCTTATTTGTAATTTTAAATGCCAAACTAAAACTGCAAATATAAGCTTAATCAGTTTTTATTTATGGCTAATCGATTTTCGAAGTGATTTAGTTCTGCAACCTAAGAATCTTTATTAATTCTTTACTAATTCAACATAATTCTGTATCAAGAAAACTAATTTTATTATTCATAAATTACCAGATTAACTGTCCCCACTCGTCCCATAGCCATTACCCGCATGGGAACAGCAAGATCTTTTACACCGTACAGCAAAAAGGGAGCTTCATCAGCTCGAATTAGATTCATAAAACATCTGCAATAGCAGTGGGAATGAAATCCATTATCCGAAACAGAAAGTAAAGAAAAAAGTGCTACCATAAAGTTTATGAACTGTATTGTACAATTTAATGCAAAAAAAAAAATTTTGCACATACAGAAGAAATTAAGCAGATTATAATTATTCTAAAAAAAGTGAAAGAGATACAAAACATATTGCAAGAATTGTTATGACGATAATTTATTATAACTTACTTAAACACCCAGTGAGGAGAAATTATTGAAATTTTGGTCCCCAATTGATGCGCTCTGTCAAGTGTTTCTTGTCGACCATTCCAAAATATTAAATGAGTAATATTTCTCGAGAATCTAAAAAGAAATATAAAAAACTGAGGAATAGTAAATAAAGCGCTGAAGTCTTTTTATTAATAATAATTTTTCTAAAACAGATTATTGACAATTTGTGAATGGTAAGAAAACTGGTTATTTCTTTTTTAGTTTTTCAAAAATTATAATATAACCAGGTGCAATAGCAAATTTTATAAAGTGCACACTTCACAGAATTTAAGTTATCATCTCATCTTTGGCTAATCTTGTATTTCAATCTTAAAACTAATTTTCGAAAAAAAAAACTTTTTTTTGAAATAAGTTTTAAACATTAATAGTACAGTTTATTAAAACATTTTATGAACTTTATACTGTGATAATGAAATGTTGCTATAATTGAGGATATTTCAATCCTGAAAAATAAAACCATCATACCGTAAGTTAACATTCGCTCCTAAGTCACGTAACATTCGACGCAAAACCAATGTTTTCTCCAATCTTACATCCACAAATGCTTTCACACCTAACATATTGAATTAATTGATCAGATATAACAATTTACTCCGGACTTTCATACAAGCTATAATAAGAAATTCCAGGATAATACTAGTTTAATAACCAGTTTACGGAATAAATTAATAAATGCTAACCGAAAAAGCCTAAGTAAAAAATAGAAAAATATTTACCTTCCAGAATTTTCGATTTCTTCACATTTAAACACTTCGCATTCTCCATTTGATTATCCCGAAAAATGTTAGAGGATTCAAAGGCTTTGAGTTGAGCTTCCATCCATAAATTATGCTCTGCGGAATCAGTAAGTTCAGGTGATAGAAAGCTTCAAAGAATTTCATTAATTCCATTAATCCTCGGATTATTTCAATCAGCTATACTTATCTGTGCCGCAAACTACACAAAAGTAAGCTATATTGCACATACTTTACTCAATGCACGAGTATTTTCCCAAATAGCTATTATGATTGGGTAAATAAAACGAACAAACCATGGCGAATTCGAAATGTTTTCGAAAAAATTAGGCGTTTCAATATGGAATGAAGAAGAGTTTCTTTCCTCAGATAATGTTTTTATCATTTCTCGAGACATCGTTCGAGCTATATCTGAAATCTTTCAAAATTTTATTTCAATTAGATTTCTTTTAGACTTCAAATACTTCATAACAGTTTTTCTGAAACTTTTTAAATTTCCTGAAACTATCCCAACCTTCAAATGATAATAATAAAACACTTCCGAAATATTCCTCACAACAAAAATTCTACATTTCCAGAAAAAAGCCTCTACTCTGCAAAAAAAAAGCTGAATTCACATTCCCCATCCTCCCGCACTTTTTTCTCAGCATATCTTAGCTCTACTTATACCACGAAATGAAATTTTTTAGTCTCAAGCCAGGATTTTGCAGTGATGTGACTTCAGGTGAAGTTCAGCTCTTTACTGTAGGCCAGTGAGGTTTATTCATTTGTCCCTAATGAGAGAATGTATTAGGGGATCGAACTGACGGCTAAATTCGAGTCGCTGACTAGCAGTCCTATCAAACTTATTTAATTTTGGAAGAATATCTGTAAAGGGCCTTTGAAACTGGTCTGCTGACGGGAATGGTCAATGAAAAGTCCATTTAAACTCTTCATAAATGAGCGAATGACATTCTCTCTTTTCAATATTTTATTCTTTTCCTTTGCTAAGTCTGTCCTATTGAAATGGCTGCTTATTTATGTTATTTTGAATATACCTAAGCGAAGAAATGTTTATGTTTATTTTTGGACAAAAAGAAAATTTATTATTTCAGAGACTATGATATTGTTTGTTGTTTTTCTCTTTGCGATTGCTGCCTCTCTTCAAATTTTGGCAAGTTTTATTGATTTTCTTGAAATTATAAATAATCGGTGACTATCATCGAATAACAAATTTGGATTTTTAGCATTATTGTTCAAAAATTTCGGAAACGTCCTCTTACTTTCGAAGTGTTTGAGATTTAAAAGTTCTTTACACATATTTTGTTATGAGTTTTACACTATCACTTTTTTAATCAGAAAGTCTTTAAATCAAACGATTATTGTCTCAATTTTTTCCAGTTTCAATTATTTAATTAGGAAAAATCAAACTTTTTTGCTTCATTTCTTTAATTTTCTTTTGTACTTTTCGGCTATTTGCTGTCGAAAGACCTTTTTTTTTTCTGCAGATGGAAAAAAAAGAACGAATTTTCATTTCGTATCCATTTGATTACACTTGGAGAATAAAAAAGCATGGAATAATTTTGGAAAATAAAACTGTCGTCCTTATGCGACTTAAAAGGAGAAGCAGATAGACGCAGAATTATTTTCTAAGCTCTTAATCGTTATTTATCCGAAATATACCAAAAAATAATTTTCATAAAAGTTGTCACAAAATATGATTTTTGTAACAATATCTTTACTTCATTCTATTATACTGTATAATTCAAATTCCACTAGGAGAATTCTCGTTCCTTCACGAAAGATCAGGTCATTTTAGATTGCACATATCTGTCCCGATGGCAAATCAACATGTCGGGACTCGGCAACTTGTTGTCCAGTTGGTGCTGGTATTTATGGTTGTTGTCCGATGAAGGATGCAGTCTGCTGCGATGACCATACTCACTGCTGTCCTTCTGCCACGAAATGTGATATGGTACACAAGCAGTGTTTGCGAATATTAAATTCTCGTTTGCTTTTCAAATTTTATAGATTTAAAGATTTTTTAGGAGAATTCTAATATTTAATTTCTAATGCAAAGTGATGGAGAAGCAATCAAAATACAATTCAGAATGAAATTTGGTGTGCTGAAGAATGAGATCACTTTTCAGCATTGTTATTGATAATGTTTGCCAAAGATTGCACTATACTATGGGATTGAAATATAGAATTATCTCCTAAAAGGACAGAAATTACCTAAGCGTTTGAATAATTATGTAGACCCAATGGAAGTTTTTGATAAATATGGTTCTGATGCGCTTCGCTTTCTTATGCTGTTTAGCTCCATTGTGGTGAGTATGAACATAAAATATACAATAAAATCGATGGAGAGTGTATCATACAACTTTTTTATACGGAACGCCATATAGCTAAGATTAAAATTTGCGAAATCGGTAAACCACAGCAAATCTTCTCCACTTGTTAGAAACTGTTGAGCATCATAACAATTTCCACTTTTGTCTTAATTTTCACAAAAAGTGTCAGTAAAAATTTATTTTTGGATCCTCAAAAGTTTTTTGCTCTTTTCCAATTCCATCTTCTTTTTCAGTATAAAATACAATAAAAGTTTGCTTATACCTTTGTTTCTTTTCAATTCCAATTAGAAAGAAGTATGTTGCTTTCCTATTCTTGTTGCAGTTATGGGACAAGATTACTTGCATATCAATTTAATCCTTCTGTCTCTCTCTTTCTCCATGACTCTTCTTTCCAGATTAGGTTTTTGGAATAATCTTACGTAAAATATCCTCTCTCTGGGTGTCACTGAAGCCCATTTTTTTGAAAATTCGAAATTCAAAAATTTTTTTTCCAGAATGAAATTTTAGTATTGGAGAAGAATAAAAAATTGGAGCATTTGACTAAGGAAATACGCATCAACAAAAGCAAACAGCCTTTAAAAATTTACGATGGTAGAAATAACTCATGCTCCAGAACTTCCCATACTTGGTTCGTACTTGGAATTTGAAATTTCTTTCCATTAATTGTTTTTATCTAATGTTTTTTAATTCTTAGTGACTGCAAATCAAATTTTAATAAATATTTTCCAAAAATTTTCCTTATTTTAATTGTGAGGAAATTTTTTTTTCACAAGATGAAAAAAGTTCCACTTAAAAATGAAATTATAGTTGCGAAGAGACACACGGTAAATATTGTCGATGTTGCCCATTTAGAGATGCTGTTTGTTGTCAGAACGTACATTACTGCTGTCCGAAAAATTACCGGTAATTATTTTAATGTTTTTTTCTTTATGTTAAACCCTTTTTAAAATCATTTTGTGGATTTTTAAATTTTTACAAATTATTTCCAGCCTATTCTTACATTAATATAACTAGAAAAATTTAAAAAGCAGAAGATTCGTATCCTCATAACGTTTAATCTTTTTTGAAAATTTTCTTATGATAATTTTAAATTCCAAGTTGTGTGGAAGAAGATAGAAGTTGTGTTGAGGAAGAGAATGCTTTCTTCATCTCAAAATTTTGGACACGAACTTTCATCCCGTAAATACAAATGTATATCAACCAGCTCCAACTTTTACTTCTTAAAATGGTTTGATAGTATATTTTATTCTTGTCACTTATAAATTAGTCGACAAATGGTGAATGCTTATATATGGGCTAATTGTGTTTCTATAATATTTTGAAAGGAATGGATTTTTGAGGAAAATTATTTACAAAAGGCAAGTTGCTGGGCAGATGTGCATTTTTAATTTTTATTACAATATTCTGTGCAAAAATTACTGTTTACGCTGCATTTTTTCTTTATATACATTCAAAATATTTTAACATTATGAAGATAACTGCTCGATTATTTGTTGTGAAGAAAATCACGCATACGTGAACACACAAAAATACAGTGGGAGTAAGGGAGGAAATCGCATTGTTTTAATAAAAGAAGACTGAAATACTTAGAAACTTGTCCACATCAGGTTGGATAGACTCAATGAATTTTTAGAAACAATACATTTGGTCAATAATTGTTGATTTAAACAATGCTATGTTTTTAAAAAAATTTAACCTGGCGATTATTGCCTCTATTCTTAGCAATTACATCATAACTTTTTCTTATTTTATCTTTACTACATTTTGTTTTTTTTTTTCTAGCCATTGTATTGCTATTAGTTTGACTGATTGCTTGCTGTCGAAGTGTTTTGCATATTCAAAAAGAGTTTGATATAATAGAATGATTTTTGCACAGAATGTTTGCAATAAAATTTAAACTTAAATTTTATAATTTTCGAGAACTTTGATTCTACGAAATTTCATTGCATTATTTTCTGCAATGGAAATTATAGAAAATAATATACAAGATTTTAGTAGGAATTGTCTTCAGAAAAGAAAATAGTTTGATATAGAAGCTTTTAATTTTCCCGTCCAAGTTTCTTTTCTTTTTATAGTTCCATTCCACAATTTCAAGATGTATTTTTCTCATTCCATTAAATTACGGAAATGATACCATATTCCATCCTTCAATTTTCTGTGATTTCAGAGTAAAGGGGATTATATAAATTGTTCAGGATGAAGAGAATTATAACATAGTTTGCCCATCCATGGTGTGTGTTTCGCAAAGATACGTAATGATTTGGAGACACACACTTGATGTTTCTTTAGTGAGATAAAAGCTCACTTTTTTCATAATTATTGAATTTTAATGCATGATTGGATAAAATACGATGTAAGTTTAATTAATTTTTTTGAATTTCTTCGAAATTTTCGATAAAGATTGGAAATATAGTTTGATTGCAGAGAATATATCCGCTACGAATTATTATAATACGGATTATCGATGCAATGAATGCAAGAAATAATTGTGGAAAAAGAAGCGTACCATCAGGATTGATCATTGCCATTTTATTATAGTTGTTTCAGTAATAGAGAGACCATTGCTTCATTTATTTTCAACATTGAGGAATTCGAAATTTAGTTTTTATTCGCCTTATACTGATTTTTTTAATTTAAAAACCAAGAAAATATTTTTGATGTTGAAAGAGTTCTTTTTCTTAGCATGAATTCATTTAAATTATGCCAAAAATTTTGGATCAAAATTTTCCTAGTTTGCGATAATTTTTCCTTTTATATTCTGGATTTGTCTGAAAATATGTGAAAATAATTCGCGGGAATTTGATTTACAATTTGATTTGATTCGGAATTTGATTTGTTTATTTTGCAAGTGTAACAGATTTTGTTAATTTTTTTACTCTTAGTTCATATTTCTACTTGTTCCAAATATTTTTCGCACAGGAGATTAAATTGCCATTATTCGTTTTTGAAATAATTGTTTTGGCTTGATCAGTGTTCATTTCACTTTCATATTTATTCATATATTTCGAAATGCACGCTACCAATCAGAAATGCAATTAAACGTTTCATTTTTCTTAACTTGCATGCAGCACATAAGAAATGAAGTAATTGAGATTTCGAGAAACAAGAGAACAAGACTGAGACTGAATCCTGGACTTCTAACACTTTGCTCATTACATTCGAGTTATCATAATTTCCTCAAGGAAATCTCTACTGATTTAATTTATCAAGCTCCATTTAAAAGCAAGTGGAGCAGCTCGAATGAACTGATATCATTAAGAAGAAAGTTCAATAATAAATGACGTATCTAATCTATTTCCAACGCGGAATGTATGGAGGATGGGGATCCTGTTATAAGTATAGACGATTGAGACTTCGATAGTCACCTGTTACAAGCGAGTCTGTATTTACAGTTCCATACACATGATTGCTGAACATTGTTGCTCATTTCATTTCTTTTTTCAGAGCTGATTCGCTCTCTCTGGAATTACTTTTCACATTGGCTCCATATACTTTGGCTAAAAATGTGTCTTTTTCGAAAGCCGAAATTTTGTATTCTTCTTTTCATGTTGTCCTATTAGGCAGTTGTTCGTAATTCAGCCGGAATATGCCACTTTTTGATCATAAGTTTTGAAATGATCACAGTTGTGTCCTTTATTAATGCTATCAGCAACAAATGGCTGTTAAATTGCTGTTTTTATCATCCATTCTATCCAGTACTGTAACTAGTCTTGGTGATATGAGAAGAAAAGAAACTTTTTCAAAACTGGATGTTAACGGAAGTTATCAGTTCTGCAGTTGCATTAGTAAGCCTCCATGGCTCAGGACAAAAGCTCCAGCTGGTGAAAATTACGAAACTGCCTAAAAGACTCATAAAACAATATTTTGATTACACTGTAAGTATTTTGTTGAGCGTTGGCTGATTGCTAAGCAATACGGAGGCCATCAAGAGAGACAAGATCTACTACGCCCTTAAATAGCTACTGTAAATTTTCAGTGGTCAAAGAATTTTTATCAAATATAAATAATGAGAAGTAATCATCACATCATGGATATGACAAGAATATATTGGTTTGCAATCTTAAGAACACGAGTTCGCAGATTTCTTTCCAATATTCAGCGTTTTGACGCTCTCATAAATACGCTTTTAACCCTGAAATTGAAATTAATAAGATTTCAGCAAGACTGAAGAAGTAATTGATAATCCGTTGTGCAGTATGTAAGATGTCAAAATTTTAATGAAACCTATTTTTTAATCCGATCTACTTATTTCAGATCAACTTGAGTTGAACTGCAAATAGCTTTTTACTTTTTGAGGCAGCGGTGCTGAGATGATATACAAAAGTACAGTTATGTTTTTACGACAAAAGGCTAAAAATAGAAATTCAGCAATAACACCACAGATCTTCAATGAATAGACTGAAATCACATTATGTAAAAAATAGAAAAATAAACGTTGCTTTTTGCGTGATTGATGAACAAAAGATTGATGCCGTGTGTTGCTATTGTTATTTGAATATCGTTTAGCTGCCGAATGTTTGTACGGTGTTGATGTCTTATTTCTCGCAAATTTCGAGAACAATCCATTCACGAAACTTGGATGTTCATATTCGGATGTCACTGGAGTTAACAGTGATATTGTTGTTCCGTGGTACTTTTTATCTTCGTTGGCAGGATGAGAAAAAACTATAGCAGGAGGTTGCAAAACTGGTAAAGGTGACACTGGTGGTTGTTGAAAACAGTAAGGATTTCTACCAGTCTAAAATTTTGGAGATTTGTCGGTCTCAAAAAGTGAACTATTTCGAAGCATTAGATTGTTTAATTCTAGAAATATACAAGATAAAATATTTTACAATAATTTATGAAATCATTTACGGACAAATTATACAATATTCATTGTCGAAGAAAAAAAAGCTAAATCCTTTTCTTCAAGCAAAAATTAAATTATAGAATTGTATAACAAAATTTGGTACTTGTTTATAGCGCTGAATAGTTATAGGTTTCAAAATCTTCGAATACCATGGAAGGGAATAAATCTCATTTGAACGGTAAAGTCGAGTATTATAATTTTTCAACGGTTTTGGTGGCGGCTGAGACAAATGCTGCTGGATGTTCCAATATCGCGAATTGTTGTTTGTTACAGTTAGTGGGGACGGTAAATTTCCCTGTAAATGATATAATTATGAAAAGATATGCAAGAAATTTTTCAACTTAGGGACGACGGTCTCCATGATAGTTATTGTTAAAAAGTGCTCTACGTCTCTACAGGATTTCAATAAGTGACATTCATTTGCTGAAATTTCAGCAAGGAGAACTATTCAATTTTTAAAATCCATAAAAAAGGTAAATTGTTAATAAGTGATATATGCTCCAAACCTTCTAAAGCTATTTATCAAAAGAAAATCCGCTAATTTGTCAGTTATTCTTCTATCAGTGTGTTTCACATATAAAAACTTATTGTCTTTTATATCTGACGTTTCTGTTGAGATCAAAAATATGACGCGATCGAGGAAGACTATTTCTCATAAGTTGAAATGACCTTTGATCTCTAAATAATTTGAAAATAACAGAGAATTCATGCAGAATATTCAAAATCTCTGTTATTTCCAGATTATCCAGAGAACGTTTGGCGCAATAACGCACATATTTGCAATTTGATTGCGATGATAAGCAATCATTGTTCTCTTTCAAACTTCCTTCATAATTAATGAAAAGTTTTACTTACTTCTTTAACTTAATTGATTTTTCGGGAGTTTCTGTAAGGCATGAAAGTGTAACCGATTTACTTCAAAGAGTGATAATACAAATTTAGCCGCAGACAGAATTATATATGGAACAAGAAAACTGCGGTATTTGAAATTTCCATTCAAATTCAGATCATGAAATTACTAAAATCTTAATATCTTATCAGTAATAGATAAAACTCAATATGTGCTTTGTGTTCTTCGATACTGTGTAACAATTTTAATAATAATTGATAGATTTAACTATTATTTAATATTTTTCGCTGTTACTTTTTCGTTATGTCATTTTATTCATTGTCCTCTTATATTGTTTACTTCATAATCTTTGCTTACTACTGTACTTTTTTTAAAGGTACTGGATGAGATGGAGATGATTGGAAAACAAACGAAGATTTGAGAAGTATATATGATTTCATTTTATGAACTATTTCAATAAATTAAATAAATTGAAGATAATTTAATCAAGCATTCATTAAAGATTCACATACGAAACAATTAATGCATTAATGAAACAAAAAAGCATACTTTCGTTGGATTTGAATTGTCGTTTGGAATCAAAATTTTGTTCAGCAAGCTTTCCAGGTCAATAGTTAATCGTTGTATAGATGAACACTCGTTACCAGACTTGCTGCAGTTTTTTAGAAGTTTTTGAACAAGCCGTTTTGCATAAGCAGTTATTCCAATTATCTCGAAAATGAGTTTGTTTTCTTTTTGTATTCGTGCCAGTTCATTTCGTTTTAAATTTAATTCCATTCTACATCGCAGTAATTCATCCTGTGTCTAAAACTACAAATGTACTTACAATTACTGATCGATAACTATGATGGAGATTATTAATCGGTTCATTTTTCATTAATTCAAATTAATGACATACAAACTATACGGATAACATGATATGCGTCTGTATAATATTAGATGTCATTATCTATTAAAGATAACGTCTTGTTTCAATTCATTATGTTGGATTAAACACAATTGATTATTGATTGATTTCCTATTATTTTTTATTTAAGAAATCAGTCACTGAAATGCTAATATCGCAAGTAATAAGAAAACAAATGTGTGTTGCAACCACTCACTCTTCATTAATTTCTTAATGTAGCATTAGTTAAATGAACAATAACCTTTTGCAAACGGAACTTTTCCTCATTAATTTCGGAATATTTAGCTTCCACATTCACGGCATTATGTCGAATGTTTTCGCCAACTGTCATCTTAAATAAGAAATGGACAGATGGAAAATGAAAGAGATGAAAGGGCTATATAAAAATCTTTGAAATCATGGAAAATTTGATTAAAAAAATAACAGCAAGATAATATCTATTCCGTATTGACCATGCTTGTTAAAATTACCATACTTAAGCCTATACATCATGATAATCATCTTACCGGTATATTTTTTGATAAATATGGAACTGCCTTGAGAAGTTTCTGTCGTCCAGAAGTATCGATGCCAATGTACTAAAGGTTATAAATAAGTTAAACAAGTTGAAGGAATCTTAAATGAATAGCTTAGCTATTATTATTATATAGACTAGCTTACTAAATTGATTTGTAAATGAAAAATTATCTGGAAAGTTCAGGAAGTATGTTTTCAGTATTCTTGTGCACACATACAAATATATGTATATATATATATATGCAGATATCAAAATACATATATTAAACCAAAATTTGTATATCGATATTTTGAAAACGATATGTTTACAAAGAATCATAGCTAAACGTACCTTCAGATCAGCTTCCTTCAATAACCTTAAAGCCGATACTTGAAGAATATTCGCTTTCTCAAAAAACGGTAAATACTCAAGCATATTCAAAATAAACAAAACTTCTCTCGTCGTCCTGGCGCATTTCAACTTCTCTCTGGTCGACATTTCTCGAAACAGACGAAAAATAATTTCAATTAAATACGATTATTATCAGAAAAATCCGACAGATGCAATTATTGTAAGCAAGGAATATTGGAAGTCAAGTAGTGCAACGATAGTTTCAGAGGGACCAACATGTTTACTCAACTTACAAATTCTGACCCTTTAAATTCTTTTGAGGCTCCTCCCTCTTATCTGATCTCCAATGGATTACCTCAAAATTGATCAATTTCATTTTGTTTATCTGTGAATCGCAGCGTTTTGGCGGTAAATATGTTTATCGGCTTCTTGGTCCTTTTGGCACTATTATTGCGCTACTTGACCTTTAACACTTCATGTTTACTACAATTACATCTTTCGGATTTCCCCGACATTCCTGATCAAAAGAAAATCAGGCTTCATGAAGAAGAGCCTTCATGAAGAAAAATTTGGGGGGATATAACAAAAAATATTTTGTTTCTGCTTGTATTCGTCATTTGATAGCACTTTTGTCCTTCTAGATTGTTCTTATTCACTTTTTTTTGTCTCTTTTAACATCGGATCTGTGTGTTCAAATTTCGTGTCTTAATATTCTGATTATCGGCAGCCCTTAATAATTCTGCCCATCTATTAGCTGCCATCAATTGTGTCTTCAATACATTATTTCTGGTTTCAGTTGTTTTGAGTTTAGATCGTATTTTGCATACATTTTATCCATGAGTTTCTGGATTCGCCTAAGGATTCTTCATACATTTCATTCAGCTCAATTTCTTCCTTTTTCTTCGCTAGGATCTTCTCGAACTGTTGTAAGGAGTCTGCGCATTCTCTAAACGAGTGATTCCTTGTTTCCACTCATACAACATTGGATTTGAATCCTCGCTTTGGCGGTCCTGTTTTCTTGTTGGGAATTTTTATTGCTTCTGATCATACAACATTGAATGTGAGTTTTCGGTTTAGTGATTCTGATTTCCTTCTTAGAATCTTTATTGCTGTTTACAGCCATCTTTTTATCCTTTCGTCGCAGAGGATACTGTAATTTGTTCATCCATTCAATTTCTTCGTATTGATTATTGAATTAAGACTTGGAACTTTATCGGTGTATCCACTTCCTGCTATCGTAGATCCAAGTTTTGTATAGACCAAAGAGAATTCTGACTTGAGATGTCGAATTTTTCCTAGCTGGATGAATTTTAAGCAATCAGCATCGATAAATGTATCAGGTTGCTCCAATAACTCTGTAGACCATCCAGTTGGTCTTGATCTATTTTTGACCTCTACAGTGGTAACACAAATGTTCCCATCTGTTGCTTTTTGCTATTTCACCTCTGGTTGAAGACAATTAGGATAAGCGTTATCCTCTCTTAGATGTTCATTTCGTTGTCTGAGAGTGGGATAAACTTGACATTCATGATCCCAGCGGTTTTTTTTTTTTTTTTTTCCATAAGGCACAAACTCTTTTTTTTGCCGCCAATTTTCTTTGAAATCATAGTTCATTTTAGGTTATTTGGATTGGGCTGCTTGATTGCAACTGAGGCAGATTTTCTTTTCCAGCATTACGTGTAATTTGATTTGTTTTTGACTGTTAAGCTCTTCGCTTTCTCATTACTAGAGAGTTTTTCTTCTAGCC
The DNA here is from genome assembly GCA_002249935.1 of Onchocerca flexuosa. NCBI lineage: Eukaryota > Metazoa > Nematoda > Chromadorea > Rhabditida > Onchocercidae > Onchocerca > Onchocerca flexuosa. The sequence goes on along the minus strand of KZ269977.1, from coordinate 3,342,171 downwards.
ACTCTTTACTTCTTTCGACTAGTCTTATCAAGAATCGTCGGGAGTTAGTGACCAATCATAATTTTTGTTCTTTTTGTTGCTAAACTTTGTCCAATATCTAATTCGGCAATCTACTTTCTATAGTGGTTTCGATGCTAGGATGCTCTAGGTTGTCACCTATAATTTCTGGCTGTTGAAGCATCCTTTCACTTGCTTCGACTGTTGCTTTCTAATTCTCGACTATTTTTCTTGATGAAAGATAATTCGTTACACAGCGATTTCCTAGTAAATGGTTTTCTAAATCTGTCGATTAGGATTAATCTTACAACGTCGTACCATTGAATGTTGGCAGTGATAATTGAAGCAAATTTACTTTTGTCTGATGGGCTACTTGGAATAACTCTTTTTGTCGGTTACATCTTCATTTATATTGCTTTGATTTAGTGCTGAAGTGCTAAATCGAAGTCATCCTTGGATATATTTCGAGTTATAATAGCTTTTTTACTATCATTTATTAATTTTATAATGCTTATTTCGTTGACGTCGACCGCATGTTTCTTTTCCTTGCGGAATTGTAGTTTTCTGTATGGAATCCAATCACTTTCTGTTCACTTATCCGAGACTGCCAATGTATAATTCAAGAAGATTGGTTTTTTGTTTATTGATCCTTCTCTTGGTCTCATATTGTTGGCGCAATTCATCCTTTGGTAATTGCTGATTTAGAGGCGTTATATTCAACCTTTGATTTCCCGATGAGTTGTTCCAACTTTTCCCTCAAACATTTATCATTAGGTTGACAAACATTGTCCCGGTTCGCTACATCAAATAATTGTCGGAACAGTCGATTTTATTGTTTTGACAGAGACGAATCCTTTCGTAACACATCAATTATATCCAGTTCTTTCCTCAAAAGTTCAAAAAAATAAACGATAAAAAAAGAAACAGGATTAAGACAAAGTGAAGGATATATGCCAGAAAATTTTTAATATTGATAGTAAATGAGCTCCATGTAAAGATATATTTATTCCCTCTAATTCACCTTTCACTTTCCCTTTGCACTACGCGGAAAGAATTAATTTTTCTTTTTATTATGGATCGGAAATTTATTTTCAAATATTTTCGAAAAACTTCAAGATATTATGCTCCCAAAGTCTTCATCACGAAACATGTTGGGCGTCATAAGACTTTCGAAAAAAAGTAATCCTTTAACCCTTTGATCCAAAAAATTCAAAAAACAGCTTCATAGATCATTCAGATATCTTATTCTACACTTTAATCAATTGTTTTTGGGATTTCAAAGCGCCGATTCTGATTCAAAACTATCACTTAGATTAAACTTAACAGACAAGTTTTAGGTGCTTGTGCTTAATGTTCAAAATAAATTCTTTCACTTATTTTTAGACTTGCAGAAAGAGGAATCAATTGTTTCTTTAGTACAACACAGTTGTAAGAATGTTGAACAGATGACTCTTGATCTATTTGTTGCAAATCACTCCTGCTTAGCTACATTTCTTCCGTATGACATTGTCACATCAAGGTCATCGTCCTCAGAGTCAGTCCCGGTAGCTGTGGCATCACTGTATTCCCAAGACTGAAATAGGTTTTCCTTTCTTCTCGCAATATATATGCACTTCTTTCCATCAGTTGTTGCTTAACTATTGATTGATTGTTACTCATCACATTGTAAACATCATATGAGTTGGCTAAATGATCGTTATTGATGCGTTCAAAGAACTCAACGACTCCTTGATCGTCTCAACTGGTTACAAATTCATGGTCTTCCAAGAATTTGTCTGTAATCATCTGCTTCATTTGTATGAAGTGTTCAATCAATCAGTACATCTCTGTAATATGTCGGGAAATAAACTAATGACTTCTCTTTTTCGTGCGCTACAAACAAGTACTTGTCTGGCAACACAAAATTGTTATTTGTTCAGCAAAATGGAGATTTTATCTGCGTCGCAGTAATGCCAAAACTTTTTGAAATGGAAGTTATATGCTCCCTTCTATTAATATTGTGACAAAGTTCAATTACAAGGGAAATCGATTTTAGCAGCAGCCTTATTTAGGACAACTTACTGCAACTTGATGGTGTCGTCCATGTAGCGTGCGGTATTAGTGAACAATAAATCATTTAGGACCAAAACAGTGAACGTCATTAGAAACCAATACTACAAGGGAATCAAGGTTCTTCATCACCCATATGTCACGATAGCCATTCTTTTCAAAATTTTTCATCGAATTCATTTTTTTTTTCTACAAATTAATGATCGAAACTATGCTAGAAAGTACGATATTTATTTTTACCAGAATAAACTCTTCCGCTTGTGCACAGCATAGCGATAAATTCAAGATGATAACCAACTGATACACGTTTTCTACAATTTCCTTACGAACAAATTTACAATCACATTTTTGAATTTCAATTTCAGCAGCTCATTGTAAATGAACAAAATATCACAATTGCTGTTGGTGACTACAGTTCTTGTTTCTGTTGTCTATTCTATTACATGTTACAAAGTAAGTTATTTTGAAGAATATTAGCAGATCAAAGTGAATAACATATATATAGCTTCTGTTTGTCCCACAGTTTTTCTTCACAAAAATTTGATATTTTATCTTGAAAGCGAAATAGAATGAGATCCAAAATACTATGCTTCAAATGAAGTCAAAGACGTTACTTCAGCATAGTACTTCCAAAACGCTGCCAGTTTAAACTAAATTCATAAATTGCATAATCAGCCAATACCTAATATGTATTAGCTGAATCTCCTAAATTCAGGGATTTCGGATTATTCGAGGCCAAGCGATTGGTACGGAAACAGAAGAATGCGAGAATGAAACGGCTTACTGCTATAATATGACAGCAGAAGCCGCATTAATTTTAAATATTATGAAAGCTGGTTGTTCAACCTACAGATGCATGGTAAATCTTTTGCTTATTGGGAATTCATGTTAAATCTAAAGCTAAAACTGGGAATCAATAAAAAATGTCTGCATATACATACAAACAGTTCCAGCAGACACAATATAAAAAAATGCATCCTCAGACTTCACGAAAATAAGCGTTTTCTCCAGAGATTTTCGCTGACTTCCAAAAAATATCACAGTTTATTTTTTAGTTCTCAGCGAACACATGCAGGAGCATAACTTTTCAAGGTGTACCTGTCAGCTTCTGCTGCTGCAACGAATATGATCTTTGTAATTATAGTGGAAAAAATTTGTGAGTAAAGTTGTTTGAAGGAACAACAATCTTTGTAATAGTGACACATCATCATAACGAATATTTATTATCTCGCACTATTGTCCGAGACTGTGTAAGATGAGATAAAACAAAAATACAACTGAACCTGTAAAAAGACACAAAATGATACCCTGACGTACGATAAATACTGGCCCAAAACTTCTACACAACAAATAAAATAAATACTACAGTTTCTGCAGTCTTGGTTGCAGCCAGCAAAACAAAACGTTGGGAGCGTTGCAGCTTTTTCTTCAACTTTTCCATTCAATCATCTTTACACGATGGGCGCTGCATGCAACTTTGTAAAAATTATAAGTGCTACGCAACGAACTCATTAAATTTCAAATACGATCATGCCTTCTGATGTAAGTAATATAAATGATAGCATACAATGGAATGAAAAGTACAGCATGCTCTTAATAATTCTACTTCAGATTTGAGCATAAAGTTGGTTGAAGTAAAGTGAAATCATCACATGAATGATAAGGTCATCGTTAAACTCTTGCTATTATATTACATTTTAATCTTAAATATTTCCTAATCATCAGGTTGATTTCCGATTTCCTTCCTGAAAATTACTATTCATTCATGATTACTCATTAATACCTTTTTAATTTAAAGTAATTAGCCGTTAGCGTCTATTCTCGCTCTCATTAAGAGATGTATATTCCCTTCACTCCAGATCATCACACTCAAATACTCTCTAGCTGATATACCCGAATATAAGCGTATTTATCTGTACACGTACAGTCTCTCCTCTCATCGACGGGTCTGCCGTATCATAGCTCAACTGCGAATGTAAAATCAAAAAGGATTTTGTGCTGCAACAGGCAGAATTAAATTAGAGTTGCTTCAAAATTTGATAATGTGCCAAGAAACAAGGCATGAAAGAGGCCAAACCATTAGGTTCGTTGTTTCAAGATGGCTTGAAGCAGGGACAAGGGTTCAGCTGGAGGTCAGGACACGAATTCATTGTTTAGTTTTTCCTCACAAGTTCTGCTAATTGTCAGGCTGCATTCCCTCACAATTCACCGATAAGATCGGTGTCCTTCATATATTTCGTCTCTTAGATTTTCCACAGATAGCAATGCGTTAGTGACATGAACGGAAAATAAAAGCCTTCATACGTACTTATCATATGACTTATTTTTTGTATGTTCCCAGGTACTACAATGAAATATTTGGCAGCTTACTTACTGTCAACAATGGGTGGAAATAAGTCACCGACAGCAAAAGATATTGAGAATGTACTTGGTAAGCTGTTCTTTTTCTTTTTAACTTCGTTTTTTCAAATCCTTGGAGGTAATTTCAGCGCCTTAAATGCAACAAGTTTTTCATGCAGAAAGAATAAATTTCGATTTGATCTCCAATTTAGACTTTTCCACATTCTACTATTTTTTGTTCTCTTAGTATTATATTTTCTCATTTCGGTCCTTTTAATATACTTTTGATAACATTAATATAACGTAAGTAATATACATAATTTATGTGCAATATGTATATAATTTACGTATATATACAAATGTATATGTACTATTTTCAAGATTGCCAGATCTAACGCAACAACAGTGAAAGCTGTAAAGTGCTTAATAATTACAAACTAAGTGGCATCTTCTGTCTCTTTTACAGGATCAGTTGGACTTGATGTTGATATGGAAGATGCAAATAAAGTGGTATCAGCTTTATCCGGGAAATCTATTGATGAAGTATATCTCTTTGTCTTGTTAGTGAAAATTAAGCATTCTAAAAAATGGTCTTTTATAGAATTGTTTGCTTTACTTATTTTTATCACGATAAGCTTTAATCTGAATGGTCTGAAGTATCCAGAAATGTTCTTACTCTCAGCGCTTGACTATGTGCGTGATCTTTCTTACTTTGTGGAAATTCCGGCCTGAAACTTTCTTGCTCGATTAATCGTTAACTGCAAATGATTTCACTTCTGGCACACATGCCTTTTTTTTCATACTTGAAATATTCATCAATTCCTTTGACCGAAAAAGAAGAGTTCAGAAAGAATCTTTGTGTTCTTTTCAGTTTCTGAACAGAAGGAAGTTTCTAGATTTTTATTGTGTTCTAATTTGCACTAATGATATCAATGTATTCTACATGTTTGATTTAAAAAATAGAAAATATGCAAATTTTTTAATACAAGATTCTAATAGTTCAGCACAGTCATTTGGTTACAAGATTCTAACAGTTCAGCGCAGTCATTTGGTTATCTCTTCGCGCTGATCTTTTTTATCCGATAAGCTTTACACAAATTCAATATGCTTGATAAATTTGGGCATTCCAAACTAGATTAATTTTCATTAATGATATGAGTATTTAGGGAAGTGCTAAAATTCATATAATCTTTCAAAGTAAGCATTATTTTTGGTGAAAGTATGTTATTTAAAAAATTGCAGGTAATCGCAGCAGGTCTTACGAAGATTTCATCAGTGCCTTCAGGAAGTGCAGCATCAGCAGCAGCTCCAGTCGCTTCAACAATTCCCACAGGCACATTAGAAGCAGAATCTAAAAAAGGTATATTTTCAGTTTGGGACTTCTTGAAATTGTGTAAATTACTGTTTTTATTAGAAGGAAATGTATTTTCAGAAGAGAAGAAAGAAGAACCTAAAGAAGAATCTGATGAAGACATGGGATTCGGATTGTTCGATTAGCTTTTCGTTGTTGTTGTTATTATTATTGCTATTGTGTTTTAAAGTTCGAATTAAATAATATCATGCACACTTGCATTTAAATAGCGTGCACACGATTAATTGGTATCGCGAATGGTATTAAATGGAAAGGTTAGAAGAAAGGAGACAAGATAGAGCATTCACAATGGTAGAAAGTGATCAGACGATCAAATTAGGAAGTGTAGAAAGACGTGATTGTACGTGTGTTTAACAGTTGACTGGTCTTCCGGTCTTTCACGTTGATTCAACAATCTTTCATCGATTTGCTGTGCGGAATTCGATGAAAACATTTTGATGGAAGTGAGGTACGGTCAACGGAAGCGTCTCTGTGCAGTGTCACCTTGACATGGTGTTTGAAGGTTCAATTCAAGTAAAGATTTGGAACTGCGACCACTTGCGCCCCATCTGCCAGATCAGTCTATCTATCCCTTTATTTGCCAGCAAGGCAGGCCTCATTAACCGACAAATGCGCCTTATCGTTGACCTAAGGAAAATAATGTCTCCATCAATCGATGTGTACAAGGTCGGCAATACTTGAAGAAGGCGCCCACTTACCGTATGCCTTTGCTTATGACAGAGCGATGGTGCAATCATTGTGCAGCGCGGCAGTGTCGCTCGCACTAATGCAGCGGACGTGAGCTGCTTGCGAATGCGAGCGGTCGCATAGCGGAGGCGTTCGTAAGCACTGTAGGAGGAGCAGGTAGAGACAGAGAGGGAGCGGGGAGTCGGCGGTGCTACTCGCTGCTGTCGCTACTGATGCCGCTGCTCAACGGATCCTTCGCTTCTACGAGTATTGCGTCGCGTTGAGTACGCTTGTAAGAAGCAATGCGATTAGCACGCACGCTGCGTCGTATCAGATGTTTTTTTCCTAAGGGGATTCTACTTATTTCCTTGGTAGCTACCTTAGCGGCATCCTTTCATGTCACTTACTCTTCACGTTTGGAACAATGCCAACCCGACCTGACCACTCCCTACTGTGTGCTTGTGTGTATGTTATCTTTCGCTGGTTGGTGGGACTGCAGTATAGCTTGTCAGTAGATACGTTGTGATGTAGCGTTATGTAGTGCAACAGTGATGAGTGTAGCATGGCGACATTCTGGCCAATAGCCCAGCTGTATCATATTTGGAATGGAATGTGACAGTCACTTCAATGAGATTCATTAATGTCGGAAATTATCGTAACGGTCATTTACGATGTTATTTTATTTTTATTAGCAGCAACATGCAGCCGGTCCACGTATCTGGTAGTGTATGCATTGTGAATAGCGAGCACTGATGCAAGTATACGGCGTTCTTCAACAATACGTCATGTTATTCACTCAGGCTTGGCTGTGTCTCCTACGACAGTACACCTCAACCTGAGGCTCCGGGCACTCGGGTTACGTGCACATCCCGTTCTTCCCTTTCCGATAATGTACTATTGAACTTGGTGAAGGTCATTCCTCACCTTGTCTACTCTCAGCTAACTTACCTGAGATTGACAAGTATTGATTTGATTGGAGGGATTGGTAGATCGAATAGGTTAGTTACCGATGCTACATATATTATACTTCATGCGAGTGATTCTCTGTTATGCATTTTCATCCATTTTTCTCTGTCTCCCTTTTCTCTCCTTTTCAAGTTTATATTTACAATTCTGTGTCGTATATCTGAAAGTAATGAAAGGAATTAAACCTAAAATCTGGAAGCAGTTAATGCATTTGAATGATTAATGCTGTTGGGTGTCTTGTGTACTGTCCAAAGAACGGGAGTTGTATATATTCAGGGAGACTATTTGTATCGTTGCAACTCAACCCCTGTTTTATAATACAGGTAGACATGGAAAGTTATTGCTATGTCCTACTGAATAACGCTTGGCTTTGTTTTATTGTCTGAATCTCAGGGAAAAGAGAATTCTTTAAGTGCTAGTAGAAGTTATACCGAAAGATTTGCAACAGTTCATTCTCCCAAGCTAGTTGCAAAGCTATTAATGACCCCATGTTTCGACTGAATTTAAAATGTATTTATTCATTTGTGAATTTGTGAGATTTACATTCATAGTTTTGAAAAGTGAAACGTCACTGTTGATTAGCGGAGATGAGGGTATCTCCAATTTTTCTGTCAAAAATTGGAAATGTGAATAAAGGCAATGAGCGGGTAATGTACGATGACCAAGAGAATATAGTAAAATGATAACATGGAAAGATGTTATCTGATGTATCAAGTCAGTACTGTTTGTAATTTTTTGCAATTCACAATTAGAGAAGTTGTCAGTTCGTATGAATCTTTAATTAGTATGTATTTTAAGATGAAATGCGCCATTATAACAAGTAGCTATTATAATAACTGTTTCTTCTTGTCATCATTTTTTACTGTTCGAAATAAGCGTGATGATTATGTCAGAAGAAATTAATTGATCAGTATATTATATAAAAAGTACTGATTAAGAGGGAGAATTTTACCTATGTGCTTCGAAGATCCTTCTTTAATTAGTAAGGAATGGGTGATAAACATTCGGCATATCCGATGTGCTTCTCTACTACTAGCAGGAAAACTATGTTGTAAGCTCAGTTTTATAACGGTTGGAAGACATATGAATATATTTAGAGGGAATTAAGTTCAAGTGAGAAAAGAAGATGTAAGAAATAACATGCTGAAACTATTGAAGTCAAATGAAAAAATTTTTGAAAAGTAAACGATTAACTTCCAAAGGGCAGGGGGAGAATGTTGGTGCATTGAATACAATAATATTGATTTAATTTAATTATACCTTATTATTTTAAATCACTTTTTCATTTACTTTAACGAAATGTTAGACATGTGAAAAAAGCAAGTACTTTTTCACATTATTGTTTGTACTCATTCCGCTTGATAGTTTAATTTACTAGTATTCACATTTTTTCAGGTTCTTGATAATTCAATGAGCGCGGCCAAAATTCGGCGGTGAAAAGCTTTTCGCACAAAATGTGAGTGTGCTTAAAATTAAAAATTATTATTTTTTCATTGTTTATCTTAGTCATTAGTGATTGCCTTAGGATGATTTCTTTTCTAGAATATGAGCACATATTTTATAAGAATCGGGAATGCGATATTTTTATGGAATTAGTTTTCTATCGTATGTTTTGCACATTGTTTTTAATTCTAAGAATTTCATCTTTTGTATTTTGTATAATGTTCTTGTCCTAGCAGTTTTATCTCCTGACTTCCTTGTATTAATTTCTTATAGACTTTATAATTCATTAGTGAAAAAGATTATGTTATTTATAGAAAAATCTTATTTCAGCGTCTTATGAATGCCGCATGAACGAACAGTGGTCGTGTGCCGGTATTTGTGTAAAACCGCAATCTGAGCAGCGGTCGCTTGGTACCAACCAACAAGCAACAGCAGAAACACATAATCTATCTGGAATTAATAGGACAACTCCGGCAGCGTCCCTTTCAACGGCAAGAACTCCAACAAATTTTCCTAATTGTTCTTCATCTTCCTCATCATCTTTATCTGATTGTATTACTGGCGCTACAAGCCATTCATTAGCAGTTGACGGTCGTGCATTAATTTCTTGCTCTACAGTGTCATTAAACAAAGGTAAGTACTGATGGAAAATTTTAGATATTTCGATAATACATTCTGTGCTTAAATAGAGTGTTCGCTTTGGTATGAAAGGTAGTTCTATGAGCAGCGGTTGTAGAATTCCACATTTACATGTGTTATGAAAAGGAAAAATTGCAGAGCTGCAATTCTCAAAAAATTAGAACCAAATGATTTTATAAAACCATATTGATATGTTCAGGATGATCTAATAAGCTTATCAAAAGGCGAAATTTTAGAAGCAATTAATGTATTTATGATATTGTAAGAACATCATTTTTTTTAGTGGAAGAACAGAACAGTAGCTGCAGTTATGAAGCATCATCGAGTGTACCAACAGACGATATCCTTTTGTCGTCCGGTTCACGAACACTGACAGACGAAACCTATCCGTCTACCAGTACAGTTGATACTAATATTTTTGACGAAAAAACAACGTTACAGGATTGTCAATTGTCTCGAATTATACGTCGTCGGTGCAGATTTTTACTACCATCTTATATTTCCCATAAATTATTGCGGATAGCATTGAAACAGCCAGCTACATTGAAACATTTAAGTATGATTTCAATGTTATAAATTTTTTTCGAATTGATCTACTTGCATAGTTCTAGAATTTAAAATGAAATATAAGTGGCTAAAAAGTCTATTAAAGCGTTCAGGAATTCGAATCGTTTTCATTTAAGTTTTTCAATCCTTAACATATGCCGATCATGTTTGCGTTGTCACAGTGCATATCTTTCATACTATCAAGATCTTTTGTGTTCTTTTATGTTCTATTCAGAAAATTTTTTTGTAGTCCTAACTTCATTTTAAAAAATAGAATTAAATGGTAGTAGTGTTTCCATACCGTTTTATCATTTTTTGATTTTTTTCTTTATTAAGTTTGAAAATATTCTGTTTTTTTTTTTTTCGAATTTTGGAGAAAAAAAAAATCATGTTGTGCAGAACACAAAATTCGATTCTCATATTTTCAGATATAACCTCAGTAAAAGTGGGTGAATCGGATCTGTTACCAGTGATTGCGAATGATGCAACGCTAAGTTTACTTTCACTTCCATATTCCAGCACAAGTTCTGAAATGAATTCCTTGGCTGATGTGCCAGTGCCAGTGGGTACTAATGCTACTGATCGAGCACGTGTTTATGATCCTTATCAAAGGCACGTTATTCTATTGAAATTTCCGAAAATTTCTAGTTTTTTTCAAAAAAATCGTTTTGATGCATGTTTTTGCAGACACAGAAGATTTTGAGATTTTTTTTAAGTGGAAGTTTCTGAATTAACAATTACATTTTGCATTTCATTCAAGATGTGCGCAACCGTTATATGTAGAGCTTTACAGAGAGAATAGCCGGCATGAATTGACACCATCAACTTCTGCTGGTCATGCATCAGGGAAACGAAAAGCTGATATCATTAGTAATGATATGTATCAGACAGCGATCGGGGTGCATGGTTATGTGGGAGCAACTACTGGACAGTCCAGTGCAACTACTGTAGCAGCTTCTGTAAAGCAGCAACAATCTCAGACATCTAATACTAGCAGCCCTTTGCTGGTCAATTTACTAAGGTAATGACAGGAGAAAGTTTGTTCACGTTGCTAATCATAACGCGGCTTAATTTTCTGTCTCATTCACTAATTTGATTTATGCTAGTTGTATAGTCGATTATTTCCTTCATTAATCAACGGTATACCATCCTTGTACTTCTATTCATATTTTCGTATGTTGTAATCAGTCAATGGATTTTGACTGGTCAGATAATTGCTTTGCAAATACAAATAACAAGAAATCAGTTTCGAATATTTGTCTTAAATATTTCGTATTACATGCAGCCAGATGTCGATAGAACTGACAAAATATGACAGTCATTTTTGAATTTGTTATATCTTTTCGTGACAGAATCCTATTACAGTATGTAAACAAAATATTCAGATCTAAACATCGTCATACTCGTCTTTATTTATTGAGATTGTTTTACAGAAGTTCATCACCAGTTGCTAACGCCGGCATGCATAATTTGCAGCATACCCATATGTCACGTCCTTCTGCTGCTCCGGTAATGCAGCATATGTCAGCGCCTTCTCCACAAACTCAGGGAACTGCTGGTATGTTATTTCTCTATTAAATAAATTTTCTTTGCTTCAGTGTGCGACCAAATTTCCTATGAAATTTTCTTTGCTTTAGTATACAGTCAAATTTTAGATATTTTAAGCCAATTACATTTTTTAAGTGTAACAAGTGAAAGTGAAAAGAGGAAGGTTAGAAATTTTCAGATTATTCTTGATTTATTCAGGTTATTCGTCATATCCATATATGGGGCAAAGCACAATGAATGCAGCTGTGCAACCTGGTCGGATGCGCCCCTCAGCAACCCCAACAGAAGCTTCTCATTTAACTACCTCGACGCTTGGACATTCTGAACAGCAACAGATGCGGCCAGCGCCTCAGGAGGTATGCTTAACTTTTTGTCTTTGTTTTTTCCAACACATTCTTCAAATAGTTAACTTGATAATGATAATACGTACGATGCAACGTGGATGATTTTTTTCATAAAAGCTTACAAGCATTAGTGTACTAAATTTGCCTTGAATTCTTGTTTTCGAGCGTATCATAACGCTACTATTATTATTAGCTTTCGAAACCAGTATATTTTAATTTCTAAAGAATATAAAAATCAAAACAGTCAGAAAGATTATATGCGTGGACTGCTTCATGTTGAATACTGCAGGTCAGTATGGAAAGGCATCAACAAATAGTTGCTTCACAACAGCAGAGTGCACCAGCGCAGCAGTTACCTCAGACATATTATCCGCAATATAGCCAGAGACGTCCGATGATTGCTGTAAGTTTTAAACAGTATTATTGTTGACTGAATAATGAAAAACTTAAAGTGATTCAGTTTTGCATATCGGTGGTATTGCGGGAAACTTTGATCAAATATTTTCTCCTTCCTAATAGCGTATTGAAGTCTGTTTCAAATATAAGAAATTTAAATTAAGAGATGAAGATTTCACAAAGAAAATATTTTTATTGCATTGATTTTAAGGGTTTCGCAGTTCGCGGACAAATGCCACAGCAGCAATCTTCCATTTATGCTCATCAACAAGGGCAGATGATGCCTCCTCATTATATTCATGTTCAGCAGCAACCAAGACTCCCTGGACAGCCTATACCAGTTCATTTTCACCAGACAGTCTCTTTAGAACAGGTAAAAAAATTTCTATATTTTACAAAGAACGGAAAGTGCCTTTTTTAGACTTCTTTTATCATTTATCAATTTATTCATTTTCTAATTCTGCAACAAATGCATTACCTTTCGCATTCACTGTTCTGATTTGAATCATGTTAAATATATATATATATATATACATATATATATGTCATATGTGTATTATCTCAGTTTACTCTGAATTCATTATATATATATATATATATATATGTGTATTATCTCAGTTTACTCTGAATTCATAAAATTACATACCTTTTGGCATTCATCGTTTTCAAAAAGAGAGAAAAATTTACCTTCATTTCTTCTCTAAGGTTGAAGTTGTTTGTGATATATTACAATAAAATTTGGACGCATTTGAAACTATAATACTTATCGCCATACTTCGATACTTTATATAACACTTATCTCATTTAAGCATTTCGTCTTACATATGAAATATTAAAATGTTCACAAAAAACTCACGTTATTGTTTTTAAGGATGTTAATGCAGCTGGAGGTCAAATAGCTGTTTCTGCTCCTCCTCCCAAGAAAAGGAAGCGACCAACCAAAAAACAATTGAAAGAAGCTGAAATCGCGCAGCAGACTGCGGCTGCTGCCGCAGCACAGCAGCAGTTCATGATGGAGCAGCAGATGAATAGCCGAGTGCCTTCTGCGAATGCTCATACAGTGGATAGGCCTACTATCATGTCACAGGTTATATTTGTTACAATTCTGTCATTAGTTGTAATTTAATAGATTTCTTGAAAACTGTTGTCATTATGGTCTAAATATGGGTGATTTAAATAGAATTAACTCCCAAATTGTAAATCTCTTGGATACGGTTTACATGTGGAGGTTTCTAATGCAATCAAATAATCACTAAAAAGCATGCTTTGCAGAATAGCAAATGTGTTGACTTAATCAAATCTTAGTGAAATGCCACAAATGCCAAAAATAATGCTTATCCTTATACATCCAAATTAGGAAATTAAATGGATGTATAATGATAAATTTTGGCTTTCAGGTAATGCAAAGTGGTCAGCCGAATGTCGGAATAACTTATGCGCAACATCCGCAAGGTTATCCTGCACAAACACTTCGTTCTCCTCCGACTCTTTCTGCACAGACTGGACCAATGATGCAGGTATTCATCAAAAAATCTTTTGTCCAGTATGAACATTTAGATTGTATTTTCAAAATCCAAAAAAAATTTTGGCTTTATCGCGCTATAGTTTTTTGAAAACGCGCTTGAAAAGTTATTTATTATTAATTTAAAAATTTTCAGAACCCATCTTCAAATCCTTCTTTTTATCAACAGCAAAACGTTTGGGTTCCACAACACCAGCAACAAGTGCGTTTTAGGCTTTTTAGTTTCCATGATTTTTCAGTAAAATAAAGTGAGGAAGTTTTAGTAGTCACAATCCAAATCTTTTAGTTTTTCGCTATTTGATTTTCTGACCTTTTTATAGAATTACTTGTTAGTTTATTTACTTAAAATCAAAATTATGGTGTTTGAGCAGATATGCCAAGTTTTAAAAAACGAAGTTCGAATGACACTAGTTTTGAATTTCTTTTTAGATTATGCCACAGCAACGGCCACAAATGGTATATGGTGGTCAAATGCAACATCATTGGCAAAATAATCAGTCACACCATTCACGAATGATGTATCCCCAAGCAGATAACGGTTTGTTTATCAGAAAATAGAGAAAATTGTTGAGGATGTACTATATGGTGAACTTTTCGAAATATTCTTAGTAAATAAATTATGGTAAAAGCATCACTATAATAAATGTGGAAATAAGAGTATATCATCATAGCAATACAAACGCCTTTTTAATAAAAATGAATTACGCAAAAGTTAAAATCAATGCATTTAAGATCAAGACAGACTTAAAATAAATAGTAGTTGCTCTGTTTTTGAAACACTGGTTCTTTTGCAGTATCTGAAATGAGTACTGGTTCATCTGGCAGTGTCCACACATCTCCTATAACTAGTCGGAATGCGTCCATTGATTACTCACCAGCATCACAGTCCAGCAGCACGATGTCGCCATTATATCATCAACAGCAAGTAAGTTTTAGTATTTTCTGAATGGAACAGTCGTTATTTTTTGCAGCTTTTACTGGGCAAACTTTGGTGAAGTTGGATTTTCATCCAAATTTAATTATTACTTCTGCAGCCAAGTATGGTTTATCAGCAGCCATCAAACCAACAAACACCCTCATCTGGTTTAACTTATCCGCAGCCTTCATCATCACAACAACAAATCCCTGCACGACCTCAACAACAAGCAATGCCAATGCAAATGCAAGAACCGCAGCAACAACAACCATCTCAGTTCTCTGCAGAACAGCACTGTCTAGATATACAGCCGAAGAGTTGCTTGCCAGTATTACAAAGTGGAGGAGATTTTGAAATGGATGATGAACTAGGTGCTAATATTGCTGATGATTGTAAGTTGTATATTAATTCATATTAGGCAATTTCTTAACTTTTTAATTTCAAAAGTATTTTAATTTGTAGGAATACAAATTGTTGCAATATGAATTTGACGAAATGAATGTCAGAAGTTAACAGAGTATGGATTAGTATATTGCAGCTACTGATAAGACATTTCATTTTTCTTTTCATTGCATTTTAGGTGGTGACTACAATGATTTGGATTCTATTGAACCAATGACCGAGTCGAGTGATTTTGGGGCCACGTTAATGGCTTCTCATCAGCAACAAATGCAGCAAAGGCCAGCAAATACTCAACAACACATGCAAGAGCAACAACAACATCAGTACTATAGTCGTATGTTGCCTCCTCAAAATCGTTATGACGTACAATCATCAATGCAACAACAAAACATTGGTTACATGCGACAAATGTGTAATGAAACACAAATGCGACAAACACAGTGTGGCTTTCCGGGTGCTCTCGGTCTATCCCAACAACAGCACCAGTCACTTTCTCAGGGCTATTCATCTCCACAGCAGCAGCAACAGCAGCCATCACAGGGTACAACCAATTTATTCATGAGTCCATCAGCACAACCGAATTGTTCTCCAAGTCCTTATACTCCTCGTTCATCACCACAAAAAGATGGCAACAGTTTTACCGCCCGGCAGCAGCAGCCGAGACATATTGCAGTAGCACATCAACAATATGCAGCATCACCGTTGTCACAACAGCAACAACAGCCTATTCGTACACCATTAAGTGCTCCTCCAACAGTGCACTCACAGTCACAGCTGCATCCGACCTGTGGACGGATTGATGATCTGCGATCATCACGATCAGGTTGTTTACTTATTATTCATTCATTTTGTATTTGTAGCTACTATCATTATTTCTAATATGACTGAGAATGAATAAAGTTGATGCATAATGGCTATTTTGCTAAATGACTTATCCATCTTTAGATACAAAAAAAAAAAAAAAAAAAAAAAAAAAA
>KZ269977.1:3280565-3325948 GCA_002249935.1 Onchocerca flexuosa | reverse complement strand
TGTGAAATGATTGGCACTGTTAATGAGAATCAGAAGAAATAGAAATTTTTTTCGTTCTACATTTGGATCACTAATAGTCATGTATGAAACATATGTTAGTAAATGAAGCTTGATTTAAATTTTCTTTTGAATAAATGAAAAGAGAAATAGGAAGTTTTTAGCAATGCACTTTATAACTACTATTTCGTAAAGAAGTTCGTAATCAGAGTTTTAATAGCTGTAAGCATGTCATTCTTCACTTGCAGTGGTTTTATTGCAGTGGGGATAAGGCTTTTTCAAAAGTTTTATAAATAGAAATACACAACTGTTCTTCCTTGTTTGCTCGAAATCGAATATTACCTTTCCAACTATTTTGGTATTGTGGGTTTTTTTTAAATATAAATTTGATGATTTATTTTCTCTATCAGTGATTTACATATGAATCGTTGCAAAAAGCAGTGAATCAGCTGGATAACAATTAAATGAATTCAAGATTGTTTTCAGATGGTGAAATAACGCCACGGACACCAGCCATCGATTCAAATATCTCATCTATTGAATATGATAAAGATCCCATCAATTCTACAATAGGTATCTCTAAAATTTTGTTTTTTCCTTTGCTTTCAGAAAATGGAGAAGATTTAAAATTTGGAGAGACCTATTAGGAAGCACTTGAAATCCCCCAACAGAATCATTCACATTAATCACTGCATTATTTATTTGTTCACAATGTAGTTTTTAAATGTTTCAAAAAGATTCTAGTTTTTATTCGCTACCAGTCCTTTAATTTGGCAAAATTTTGGTTTTTCACCTCGTTTGGTTTAATTTTTTAGCACAACATCAATAACTTATAAGCTGACTTGTTTAATTTATTGTGTTTTTCTGGATTAACCTTATTTGTCTCATTCAGATGCGGTAGTAATGCGAGCGCTTTCGGATCAAGACAGACTTTCTTCGACAAGCATTTCAAATTATTTTCGTGGATCACGAAATCGTCTTTCAGCAAATACTCAGTCTTCGACAGCTGAGCAAAGTGGGAGTAATGACAGTGCGTATTTGAATATAGTTATAAATTTAGTTATAGTGAAAAAAGAATTAAGCTTTTGAAGATTTATTTTTGATGAATAATGTGATAGCAAAGTCGTCATAAAGTCGGATAATTTGCATATCAGATAACAGTTTTAAATGCCCACTATCCATACAGGAAAAATGATGGGTAACAATACTGGTGTGAGACCGGTGAATACGACTAAACAATCAGGACAGTTTCAGAGTTCCCAACAAAGTTAGTTTTATTTGTTAGCAGGCTCAGCAAAATTGTTCATGTAAACCGGGCTGTGCTTTTCGTTTTTTTGTTTCATTTAATTTGATTTTGTGTTTGTAACAAAGTGCATATAATGTTAACATTTTTCACAGTATAAACAGTCTTTGAACTGTCTTTATGATTTCTGTTAGTTTTGGTTGAAAAACAGTGTTAAACTAAGTTTGACTAGAATCTATATAGTGAAAATGGAAAAATATTAATGCGAAGGCTCTGAATGAATGTTTACTCATCAACACAAACAGTTAAGCATCATGTGAAGAAAATATTAGTGAAAAGGGCGCATTTTCTTGTGATATTTAAAACTAATATTTTACTTTTGAAACAAATTTTAAATGATTCGAGTTGCACTAAATCTCTTCAGCTCAACAACTTTCAAACACTGATGATAGTCTGATGGAAGGTACAGGATTGGGGCTTTCTGGGTCTCATAATGGTCAAGCGATGGGAAATTCTGCTTTGTCTCTAAATAAAACGCCAGTATCTACTCAGCAACTAGTTTCTGCAAGCCGTGAAAATCTTCATGGTGTTATATGTGGTATGTTCTGGGCCGTATTTTGGCTTTATTTTATTAATCTGATGGAAATTTGTTGAGTAACTTATTAGTGTTCAAAATCTTTAAAGGAAGAAGCATTATATGTCATTATTTCTTCACGTTCATTGTTTGGGGGAGGGAGGGGGCGCATTTTGCTTTGCTTTTAGAAAAATGAAATTCTTCATAAGTAATATTTCGATCTTAAAATCTCGAGAATACATATTGTCAAAAATTGGTTTACAATTTGGTTTTTGGATTGTTTAATTTTTTGTTTATCTCAGGTGGAAATAACGAAATGCATGCTCTCACTTTATCTAGTAGACAGCAGAAGGAACAGAGAATTAATGACCGAATTGGGGACCAAAGACCAAATAACACAGTTGAACAGCACCATTTGACCAATGGACATGAGTCACTGAACATGCTAAAAGTGAGTAAAATTTTTCCCATTTATTTCTATTTTTATTTTAACTTTTTACTTTCAGAAAATACTTTTAGCTTTAATATTTATTAACTTTTAATGTTTTTTGACATCTGTAAATGACGAAACAGAAATTTGGATAGTTCAGCGTTTTATTTTTTATTTTTGATTCAGCTAGAGAATATGAATGGTATGCATTAATCTGTAGTAACTGTATAAGCGATTTTCGGTATACAGCTATTATGTGAAGAAAAGCTGTAGTATGCAATTACTTTGAGATCAAGAAACTGCTTAATACAGCAGTCTCCAAAAATCTTAACATCAGATTTGGAAAACCTAATTGCGACAATTATTTTCCTTACTTTTTTCCGGTGATCTTTATATCTTTATTATGTCTTTTATAAATCTTACGTGTTAAATGGCTTATCTAATTTTTAAATTTAGGAACGCGGATTTGCTCAACCATGCAACGGAATGCTTCCTTTATCTCAATCAAATGACGACGAGCGGAGGTTATCAGGTGGACTGGTTTCAATGATGACAGCAGCTGATATGCAGCAGCCACAGCGATCTTCCCCAAAAGCTACGGGAACAGCAAGACGTAATCGTCGTAAGGCAGATTTATCTCTGGAAGCATTGTCTTATGATGACGAGGATGAAATTACCGTCCCAACATTTGGTACAACTCAATGTAATGTTTTTAATCTTTTCTTTTATATACTTCTATGGAAGTTCTGTTTGTTTTACGTTGGCTTATTACATGTCCGCATTTCATATTTGTGGATGGAATTATATTTGAGCAGGTTTCTTCAATTTCTTCAGTTAGTTTTTTCAAAAGCCGAACACTCTTACTTATTTGGTAATTATCTAAGTACAATTTTAGATTGGTACAAAGCGTTACGCTCCTTTCGTAATATGTCCAATATACTGAAAAATTATTTTGATTTTAATGGTTTAAAAGCTTAATTGAAAGACAAACAAAGAACTTTGGAATTGGTTGATTTTTTAAAAATAATCATGGATTTTAGCAGCGTATCAGACTTCGTATATAAGGCGTGTAAGTGGTCCGGGTAGTATTGTTGTTGGATGCAGTGGAAGTGCTCCAGCGCAACCTCCTTTTGCAAATATCAATGTACAAAGTGCTCAAAATAATTTTTCTGCCACAGTGGCTCGACAGCAACAAATGTTGAAGCAGCAGGTAAGAAACTTCACTACATGCGGGATATTTGCAGTCTTTGTCGTTTGATAGTATCTAGATTCTGTTGGAAAAAAAATCTCATGAAAATGAATCTACTTTATGAATGAGCAATTAATCCAAAATTATGCAAATCACTGTCACACTTCCCTTTTTGTCTGCATTGAATGTAAAATTACATTTCAGCCGAAAACATCTTGATATTTTTTGTACAAAACGATGACTCCAGCTTATCATTTGTTAAAGTCATTGTGATCACTGTTTGAAACAACTTTATTTGCGATATTTTCATTCAGTACTATTTCGTCGAGGTGGAGTTCGGTTCGCGCTCAACTTTCAGAATAGGTTCCATACTTGTGTTTTTTTTTATTTTTATTTTTTTCATTGTTGTTTCTGTTTTTGTCTTTTAAACCAGTGTAGCTACAGGATTTAATAATCGTACAATTAATTTGGCAGAACTTTAAAATGAGATCATTTCATTATATTTTCATGTCACATTCAGTTTTTTTAAACTGTAGCTTATTTTCGGACTTGCAATTGTTCTGTAATTAAAAAGTGAAAAAATTGGTATTTAAATCTCAGGAAATGCTAGCAAATACAAAGTTTTATTTAGAATTAATGGTCCGTCTAGCCTATCTCTCAGCTTCAAAAATCTCCATTTTTCTCATAGCGCAGTGCCATTTTCCATTTGAAATCCGAACATTTATGCCTTATTAAGGTCCCCATATTTTATCCTTGTCGTCTTTTCGTTATCTATATAATGTAAAACTCGTTTTTTGGAGCAGTGCTATTTTTATTTTTCATTTTCAAAAGTCAGTTAGATCATGCTTGGTGTTCCTTGCAAAATATAAAAATTTAGGGAAAATATAAAGATAGAATAGAACCATATAGAAATATCAAAACTTTTCACAAAAATTAGCTTCATTCTGTGCAAATAAGTGTATCAACTCATATCCTAAGAAAGTTGATTTGTACGAAGCGGTCTTCGTGCATAGTTTTATCCCTGCGATCTCGTCGTTTTACGCAGTCATGATATAAGTTTGTTTTGTCTTTAATTTCTCTTGTTTTTTCCCATGTTGTATATTAAAAGCATGCAATTCTTCAATGTTTGATAAGTTATGAATATTTGGCACATTTAATAAGTTTTCATTACAGTTCGTTTTATTTCTACAGTTAAGTGGATTAATTTAATTTGAAATTCAAATCAGTCTTGTGACAATGTGTCTAAATGTTTTTGGTTGATTCAGTTGTGTTGCTTCATTTCTGCTGGGATATTCGCCACAATAGAAGAATTTCCTTTGCATTTCTTTTCCTCTCACAATTTTTCAAAATCTTTGCAATTTTTTCTTGAAAAGCCCATGTTATGTGCTGATGTTCGGTATATTAATGACGTGTGTTGTGTGCATTGTCTCTTGTTTTTCAAATATTGTATGCATGCATGAGGAAAATGTGAAATGTCTTTCGATAATAATGTTGTTTGTTTTTCTGAAATATTTTTTAATTCAGATGATTTGATAAACCACGCAAACGCCTTTTAGTTAGCAGTGTTTAGATAGGTAGGCAAGAGGTGCTGGCGAATTAATTTATTTCTAGCGGTCTTTTTCATCTGAATGAAGTATGAACTATAATTATCTTATACACTCATTATCCAGACGATCTAATAATAAATATATGAGTAACATACTCGAAGGTGACATCATATTTATTGAACTAATCATATTTTGTTGATTTCACTTTATTAGAAAAAATTATCCAAATATTAGTAGTTGTAGAGGGAATAAATTATTGATAAGGGGATAAGAACTTTTGTTTTGCTATGCTGTTTCCTATAAATTGGAACTATGAATTGCTTATTCCTTCTGAAATTTAGATATGAAAGCCTGAAAATTGAGATTTATGCAGAATAGAGATTCGATGGCTGAATAGTCGAATCAAGTTAATGAGGTTTTGAAAAAGACCTCGCACCGAATTGCCGTATATTTGCTGTCTTGTTCCATAAATTTTCCATTGTGGTATTCAATATATTATTTGCATAAATTATTTTGACTTTTGCAAACTGTTTTACTTTTTCATTTTAATATATGTACACAAGAGGCGACATTTTTAATGTGTTATGTTGACTGAAAATAAAACTTGTGCTATACATATCTTCGTTATTCATGACAATTTCAATATGCAACAAGGAATTACGTATTCAGCTCGAGAACGTGAGATATGTTCCCCAAACAAGAGGCAAAGAGTTGTTTTCTTTTCATCCTTAAGAAGTGCCCAGATTCCATGGTGTATAAACTGAAGCAAATTACCTTTTTGTAAGATTTTCAGCAAAACTTAGATGCAGCAATAGGACTCAATTCCAAAAATCTAATATTTTGGGGTGAAATTACCAAAATAAAAGGAGAGAAAGAGAGAAACAATTGCTGTAAAAAGAAAGGGCGTTTGAGTCCCACTGAAAAGAGTTTATGCTTATGTGGTTAGTAACTTCCCGAAAGAATGCCAGTTCAAAAACCACTTTGAAGTAATTTAAAAAGGAGCTCCTGGTTGAAATTTGAAGAATGCTGGGATCTAACAGCGCAAACAATTTCGAATTGATTATTAATCAGAATGAAATTTTTGAGAGCAAAAAACTAAGCAAGACATATAAAAAACTAATTAATATACTGAAGCAATAGTGATAAATGTACACATCATGCGTATTTCAAATTGCTATTAAAATAAGATCAAGAAAGGATGCAAATGAATTTTCACTTAACTTTACAGACGCAGTATTTTGAAATGAAATTTCGGTATAGGCCTTAACCGTTAAAGTATAGTATAAAAATTTATATATATGTAGAGAAATATTTATCTGTTAAATAAAGATTAGACTTAATAAATTCAATGCAAACGTTGATAAAATGAATAACTCAAGCAACTTACAACTATTCCTACAAATAGGTTTCAAAAAATGATAGTGAAAACACTTATGTTCACAGTGCGTAGTTCACTTTCCTTCTAGTATCTAACACATATAACTATCAACATAAATGATTGATTTTGGATGAATGCTAACTGTTACACATAGTAGAATATGTACGATTCTGAATGTAATAAATGAATTTTGTGCCAATGTTTTATTAATTTGATGCTTCTCAATTACAATTGAATTCTGGATCAATGACTACCTGCTAAATGACTTGCAAATGTAAAAGTTGCTGAATATTATACTAATGAAACAAAACATTTCTTGGAAAATTACCATTAAAAGTTAACTGCATAACCGTGTTATGATTATAGTAACAACATTGGTATGAAATGACATTATTATTGAAATAACTGCAACGAAAACATTTTGATTTTCCGAAGATGTCAAAAAATCGAACTATTATATACATTACCACTCAGCAGCAGTACAATTGCCAGATGGTACACAACAAACTTGTTGAACAACAGAAAGAGTTGCCTGCTCACGATGACTTAAATATTCCAATGTGACTGATATGTCAAATTGCATGTTGACATAGAGTGAAATTAATAATGAAAATGGCGCCTGACAGTATTCGCTATAAAAATGATCTGTTAAAGCAGAGGACTTTTGAAAGTATGAAATGATTTCTAAAACTGCTGCAACAAATGTAAATCAAAATGGAGAACAGTAATTTAAGTCTAATTCAATAAGAACCAAATGAAAGCTATATTTTTTCAATCTCATTTAAATGGAAAATATTCTTAAAACAGAATTTATCTGAAGACATTGGAAATATTTAAATATAAAAGCCTATGTTTATGAATCATTTCACAATGAAGCGAAGCGCTGGTTTACTTCTAGAAAAAAAAAAAAAAGAAAAAAGAAAAAAAACTTACGCGACACCACCTTTCAATGTCACTGTATTATTGAACTGCAAAGTATGTTCTTTATTGGTTCTCGGTCCAACAAAAACAATAGTTGTGTTACCACCAGTACCAATGACATCTGTTGACCAAGGTTGAAATTTTGACAATATTGTGGCTGATGAATTTAGCACTCTTACAGAATAATAATTTGCATTGGATATATTGAATTCATTCTAAAACATATTTCTTAGAAAAATATAGTTTTAAAAGTATAATGGATATGTTATATATATATATATATATAGAATCTCATTGTTTATATATATATATATATATAAAAACAATGAGATTCTATTCTTTAAAAAACGAGTGATTTACAATGATTTAAACTGTTTATCCAAAGGATAATCGATAATTGGCTAATTCAGAACCACTACAAAAGGTTCACTTGATATATAACTTGATTCAGTTATTTATAAGTCAAAACATGCAAAATAATATTGAAATTATAGAACAGCATATATTCGTTAACGTAAATCGAAGATTTTCAAAACATTCAATTGTAGAAATTAGCAGAAGTCGAAATTATAAATTTTCCAATTAATGATAAAAGCAAGTTTAAAAATTACCATAAAGTGGAAACTAATATGATTTTTATCATGATCAAAAACTGTTATGATTTCAACTGGTGGCCTTATACTACTTAGATAAATTGCGCGTGGTACCAATAAGAAAATTACAACACCTGCCAGTGAGATACAGCCAAGAACGACACCGAAAACGTAAAGCCAACTGGAATGTAGTGTATAAAAGACGATATCCAATTAAAACAAAGAAATGAAATGGAACTCGGAAATTAAATTATGTTTTAATTTAATTTCAATTTTTAATGAGCCTTCCTATCCTTAATACCTTTAACGAATTTCCCTATTCCTCTCCAATAAAATTAGAATCAGGAAATCGTCAATAAATAAATGTAACATACGTTCTTTTCGGTTTTAAACGATCGTCATTAACTGGAATTAGAGCAACCAATGTTTCCTCCAATTCTGAAAAAAATTTCATTATTCCATTCCAAATGAAATTCTGATTTTTTCAGTAACAAACAACTTCACTAAACATTTCCTTTCGTACAGGAAGAACAATAAATAAAAGACAAACTCAACTCTACCTTTCGGGATTCGTCCAGAACCCTTACAACTTGGGCAAGGTACTGAACCTTCCATCAGTTCAGTGTAACCCATTGAGTTGGCTCTAGATGGAGTGGCACATTCATTTGCAAGATTTACTGTGGAATCAAACGATGAATAATGGTCACCAGTAGAATTACCACTGATAAAACGATGACGCATCTTATGCATCAGATTTCTTGTACCTTCAATGACTGAATTCATGGTTGATTTGTGTTTCACCTTGCAATCTAGCAGCACTTCAACACATGAAGATGACTGGGATTATTTCTGTAAACAAAATACATTATTTCGCTCAAAATACTATAAATCTTTTCCACGAATTGAAAATTGCCTGAAATAAAACTCAATTACATTGAAAAATCGAAATATATGCAGTACGCAATGTTCCTCAGAATTGTAAGTCTCATCGTAAGGACGAAATAGAGGTAAAAAATACGAAACTAAACATATATTAAATACCGAACTATTACCACATGAATTACGCAATATATTTCATTGTAAGCAAGATGTCTAAATACTGTTGAATGAACATACAATTTTGCTTCACTGGTTTGTCCAACTAAAATTTACAAAATCAAGAAAAAGCTACTAAATTATTACAACAAAAATAAGCAAATCAAACATTTTATCAAGAACCAGAATTATCTGGAAATAACATATACCGAAATGTGACGAGCAAATGCGCTTACTTTACTGGTGGTAAAAGGAAACATTAAATCTAGTTTCTAATGCCGTGACTGAGTGAGATAGTTTTCACAGTTATGAAATGGCTTCAAAAATTATCCATGTCCTAAAAGTAATCGAACAATATTGTTCTAAATAAAAAAGTTCTCTTGAAAGGTTTTTTCAAATAAGGTAAATTTTTCTGAAGGATGTTTGTTAGAAAAATATCGAGTTTTTATTCGATAAAATATTTGGAAGCAGTAAACTTCATGGTTCCAATAACCACCTTGTAAAGAACAGAATCCATAACGACTTTAGAAGCAAAAAAAGCGCTCCTTTTTTCTCATTGGTAAGGATTCATCGAAGCGGAAACAATAAAAAGATATACTTTTACTCAAAATAACACCATAAGGCCTTAAAATATCAAAATAGGTAGTAATTTTCTAGCAATAAAAGCAGATTCTTTGTTTATCCAAAAAAAAAGGACTATTCTCCTAAGTATGTCTCACCTAACAATAAAATGTTATAACATGCACAACATTTAAAAGAATTAGATGATAAAGAGATATCTATGACGAGCACACGAGGAATTTTTTTGCACCACGAATATTATTTCGCAAATTATTAAAAGCAAAAAATCTTCTAAAAATTCTTATAACTAATCTTGAAAATATTATCAATAAATTAGCTTTAGCATTAAACCAGTATTAAACCTCCCTTCCCCACCCTTAGTTTTAAACCCATTATATACTATGTATAGTATTAAATAATTAAATATTGTCATTTATGTACACAGTAAAAGTATGAAAGTCAAAGATGGAAATTCAAATATTTTGTAAGTTGTATCAGTAAAATACGTGCAGTAAACAGATTCCATATTTGATCATATAATTATATTAAACAGTTAGCATCTTAAACATGTGCCACATCTTCGACACTAGAAGACGTGTAAAAATTCCCTCGATACCGTAAGAGACTTTCGAATTTTGTTTCCAAAAGTTCGGATAATATTCCCGGTGCTGATTCATTGTAGATCACATCACAGAGAGGCAATAACTGCAAAAATTTTGAAAATCATTATTTGATATTGAGCATGGGTAAAATGATGATATTCGTATTTCTTCTGTTGAATACTATGAAAACTGAAATAATTTTATAAATCTTTTTTGGTTATTATAATTTAATTGAAATAGTCTTTGATAATTGGAACATGTTGCTCCTGTCATTAAGATCACATGTAAGAAAATCATTACAAAGTGATATCCAACAGAAAGAATATGAACACTCAATAAATACATAAAGCATATACGAACACTCAATAAGTACATTGCATATATATGTCAGGAGTAAATTAATTTCACAAGAAAACTGAATTTGTGAAATTGGGAATCAAAGATCTTGTGTACTGCAAAATGTAAATAATTTGTATTCAACCAGTTCATGAAAATTTTCTGGATGTGAATGCACGGAAACAAGATCATAAAATAATGTCTGAAAATGGAAACAGAAAGTTTCTTATATTTCCGAAGATTCAAAAATATTTAATTAAACTTGAAGTCATATAGTGAAAAAATATAACATTCCAAAGGAAAATATTGCTAACTTGAGAAACAACGAATATTGATGTATACTGTTGCAAAGATGATTGTGGTGCATTTTTCAAATGATTCAAATATTCACTCCAAAGCTTCACCATGAATGAATCCGTAAGATACCGTAAATGTGAAGATCTGGAGAAATACTATCAGTTTTTTAAAAACCCGTGCTATATAATTAAGCTATATAGCAAATGTCAAAATATGAAGAGGGAGAGAATTCGAAAATTATCAGAACAACACCATAAAATTGTGAACAAATTTCGACATTAAAAAATATTTCAAAACTTCATCATTTGAGAAAATGACCTGAGCATTGCAAGGTCACGAGCTAGCACATAGGCAACTCGAGAAAAATGACAAGCATTCTGAGTAATATTGATAGAAGAACGCTGCGTAGTAGACAACGCCCAATCAACTGCGAGTCCCATATCAGACATTTCCTCTACAAAACGATTCACATTCGATTCACTTTCCATATTGTAAGCTCTCCAACGCTCTTCCTAAAAATGTGTAGAGAAGATAGAAATTTAAAGAATTGTATAAAGTGTAAGTTTTGTGAATTTTATGTGCGCAATTTCGGAAGAAAATATTTTAAATCTCTGGTACAGAACTACATCTTCTTACTCATTTGAATCACAAGAAAAATGAAAGTTTTAAAACTAAGAGCTTCAAAATTCAGAAATCAATAATTATTTGAAAAAGGCTAATAATCCTCACAATCCTTTAAAAGGATCATCAATACTCATTTAAACAAAAATAATAAATTGCATTTCGAAATAAGTTTTTACAACATAAAAAATGAAAGCAAAAAAGTAAGAACAATATAAAACCTACCGAAACTCGAAGACGAATTGATTCGATTATGTTGGTAAAATTTGTTTCAATTGCAGTCTTAAGTGATGGCGCAAGCAGACGATGCACTTCAAAAGACAAATCAACACCAATAGCAATTAAACTCTCGCAATGTGTCATCAATATTCGCCAAGTATGTGCAAGCACTGCCATCGTTGGTGCCACCTAGACAGAAGCAAACAGCGATTGCTTTTAATATTTCCCTTTTGAGATTCACTAGAATGAATCTCAAAGGCATAGAATTGAAAACATAGTGAGAATTTTCTTTCTTTTAAATAAATTCTATTTAATGGCGAAAACCTCTTCAGATGACTAATATTTCTAAATGATAAAGAAGTGTTGATTACGTACTTCGATAACATGCCTTCGTATTAAAGACAGCATAACACTCAATTCTCCGGAACACCAATGTAGTATAAGCGAAAAATGCTCAGATTGCATCAAGAATTCTTTGACAACGTCTGATATAACATTCAGAAACTGCTGCGATAATTGCCGTACATACGATAATGGTTCTTCGCTCATTGTTAATTCTCGAGTAGTTGTTCGCAGCTAAAAATGAATTAAAAAGAAAAATTCAAGAGTCACCTATAATGATACTTGTGGTTAATTAAATCAAACTTGACTTACTAAAGGTTAATATTTATTTGATTTCAAGGAATTTCGTGATTTAATTTTCGTTAAGCAATGAATCCTAGCATCTTCTTCTCAAACTGGAACTTTTAATCCTTTAGCACTTTTTTTTTTGTTATTTTTCATTTCATGAAAAAGATAGATTGTTCACTATGAGGCGGTATGTAGAAATATAGAAAACTAAGACACTGAGTAATATTTAAAAATGATGAAATCACTATCCATTGTTGCAAATGCCGATCAACATGCTGTTAATCGTGAAGCAGTGGTCCAAGGTTGTGTCTTATCTCAATAAAAAGTCTTATTATAATATACATTTAATGGTATCTATGAAATCAAAGAAAAGGAGAAATAGACAGAAATTACTGAGTAAAATATGTAAAAAAACTTCTTTGTACATTTTATAGATTGTTTTATTCCTAAATAATATAGTAGCGTCATTTATTGATAATAAAAAATGCAGTTTATAGTATATTTCAAATATTCATCTTTTTTTCTCATTATCTTATAGCTGAAAAAATTTCTAATTATGAAATAATGAGGAACATTTGAGATGAAAGCGTCTATTTTTGAAATATTCAAAAGTACAAGAAGTAATTAACCATAGTGCTTCTTTTTTTCAAGTAAAGATCAACTGCTTGTGACGCTCGACCAAGAATCGTCAAAAGATTGATTGCTTTCCTAACAGCTCGAGGACCACCATGCAAAGCACCTGGACGGCGAACCTAAAGTAATGAAACATAAAATTTGATAAAAACGAATCTGTCATATCAACTCTTTCGAAGAATTTTAAAGATTTCATTGATGGAAACCTCTCTCATGCTGATAAAATCACCTTGCCTCTTCGCTAAGTAATTGCACAATTTGGGCTTCACGAAGCGTCAATTGCGTATCGATTGCTGCTTCTCGTGTATTACAACTTTTCCATTCCATTATCAACTCTACCTAAAGCACAGATATATCCTTTATAAACTTATTTTTATCTTTTAATTCCGAGTGATCTATATTCTGAATCAGCGGATTTTAATCTCATTTGCTTCACAAGCCTCTTTTGTAAGAATTCATGCACTGGTAATATTTTATTTCTTACGAATATTATATTCTTATGAACTGAAATTCAGAAGACTACCGCATGCTCCATGTCTCGATGAGCAATGCAATCATCCAATTCTGCAGGTAATTCATTGAGCCATGCGCTTTCATCAGGTGTTTTAGTAGTAGCCGATTCCATAACCGGTACAAGTTGGCTAGCTACTTCCACTTTAGTTGACAGGTCTTGTCGACGTTTTCCACGAATTGTTGCTTGACGCACCAATGATCCCTCATGGAGAAGCTCTCTTTTAGCATTCTCAATGCATTCCAACCATGCTTTTTTGATCCGGGCATTTTCAGCAAGAAAAACTCTGTTTGGGAAAGTTTCTTCAAGATTAAATTAAACTCATTACTATAGATATTGCTTATTGCCCTTAAGGATGGAAAGTACTGAAAAACAAGACGTGTTTTTCAAATTCAATTAAGCTTACTGCCTCTTTCATTTGTTCCAGTACACGTGTTCCCTCTTATTTGCATGTATTTGAGTGATGTCTTATTAACAGAATACCTTTGTCCTGGAAAAATTAACAGCTTAAACATGCTGGTTGCAGTTTCGCCATTTTCTCTATCCTTGATATTAACAGCTGCTATATTATTCAACGGATGTGAAGATTCCAACTGAAAACGATACTTCCCTAAAAATAAGATCACTTATTATATATATGAAATGTAAATTTGTACCTCTCCAATGAGATTTCATAAATTAAAACATATGTGCAAAATTAATGTTCAATTTATAACCTGAAGATGGTTGTCCAATAAGTAGACGATCTGATAACAAAATAAGCATGACATTATATTGTGGTCTCATGCTATCGCTGTACAATTGAACCACTTCACCGTGCATGATCACTCGATCAGAATTTGGCAAATTATTCAATAGAGTCTGTAAACTTCACTGACGTGAAAATTAAGCTGCAATAAAGTAGAAATAAGTAATACAGGAATTTACTATAAGCAGTAACATGATAACTCAAAAAAATTTATCACTGTTTTTTGGAAAATACTGCTTAATATCATTGATATATATTGAAACCCACAGCGATACCGTCCATTTTTTGCATCAATATATTTATTGGATTGACGTTGAATGAAGAAGTATGAAGACTAGCAGTTCCAATAGAAGAACGATCTTCTCCAGTCATCTGCATCAATGATTCAATAAGCATTCGTTGATCTGATAGTAATGATGAAAGTTCATATATTTCCCGTTCCAGGTCTAAAAATCGCAAAACTCTCAGAAAAAGTAATTTTTTTTATAAATACATATGTAGAAAAACTTAATATAAACGAGAGTAAACTAATTAAAATAAAAAAAATAAACTGAATTTTCTGAATTCACATTTACATTTAATTAATTTAAATATATTCGCATGCAATTTAAAAATTTTTTTAACTGAAATTTGATGCATGCTTTTTTTTTTAGCAAAAAATGAATTTTAAAATGACAAGACAACTTTAAATTTCAATCCAAGTTCACGAAATTAAAATTAAATTATACAATTATGTGAATGATCAGCAACAACCGAAAAAAGTAATTACATGGTTAGTACTACATGTTTAGACATTTGTTACCAAAACTTTCAGTATAAATCCATTCCAGAAAAAACACAAGCAAATTCATTTCAATTTTTTTTAAAACAACCCTATATATTTGGGAAAGAATGCTAACAGAACGAATCAATAGTAGAGCTGCATGTGTTACTAGAAGGATAAACGATACATCTACTAATATGAACTGCATTTGAATTTTAAAAGATTATTAAGAAACGAACGTGAAACTTCTTTAGCAGTATCAATAAACTTTTTATAGTTCAAAAAGACACTCTTTTTCATTGACTCAGATGACTGTGCATTGATTGCATTTAGTCTCATGCGAAATGCTTGCAGTTGTCGTGTTTCATCGCCACTTTTCATCTCTTTCAACTGGTCTCGAACGTCTAAAATGATTAAAAATGAAGTTCCTTCTTCACTCCTAGAATTTTTAGAATGAGTTTAATTTGACAAAAGTTTGATGAATCATCATTGTAATCTATACAAAAATTACTGAATAAGATACCTGATTCAGATTCAGCAATTATTTAGTTAAAAAAGTGAAGTGAGGTACATCTTAAGAAGGCTGAATAACCTAGACCGCAGTGTCAGAAGAAATTTGAAAACTTTGCAGTGCATTTTAAATTAAAATTCAACAAACTGAAGCGTCATGCAGGTGTCTCGGAAATTATTTAAAAAATTCAAAGCACAAATACCAACACGATATTGGGTCGAAATCCTCTTCACCAAATTGATCATCAATTAGTGCATTTTCCGTGGCATTTGAAGACGTCATCGAAGCTAAACGGAACATTGTAAAGTGGTATAAGTGAAGAAATCCATCTACAAACTTCAAATAACTAAGAAATGAAAATGATTTGGATATAGCACGGCGAATTTAGGAATTTCATCACACGTGACTGATAAGCGTTGGAAAGCCTTCTTTTTTGACAACGAAACTTGTAGCGACAGGCACACTTCATTGTTTGGCTTGGCATGCTTGCTATATCAAACATCCACAGTACTAACATTATATGGATCAAGTAATTTGAATTTAAATCTCTCACATCTTATCACCATTTCTTCCCCGACGAGCACCCATTTGACCTCCGTGACCCACAACGTGTCCAACGCCAACCCCCCACCAGCACGATGAGGAATCACGCGAATCCTATTGCGCTACAACAGAAACAATCTAACAATTGGCGGTTCTTTGAAAAGAACCTATTTGAGGTGTAGTCGTGTTGAGTGTGTGCTGTCGCGTTGGCCTATTCTGAGTGCGATTAGAGGATTAGCGTCCAGAGAATTAATCACTTGATTGGTTGGCTAATTAAATGATCGATTGATCGATTGATTGATTGATTGACCGGATCATTATATTGGAATATTTCTCGGAGGATAATTAGTTATCTGCTCTCTTTGATGATGAATAATAAAGCAGAGAGCTTAATTAACATTTGCAGTGATGGGTGTGAAAGATCTATCGAAAGTGATCGGTGATCATTCGCCGGATAGTATACGACTTAAAGAATTTAAAGGATATTTTGGTCGCAAGGTTGCGGTGGATGCATCAATGTGCCTCTATCAATTCCTCATTGCAGTGCGGCAAGACGGGTCACAACTTCAGACGGAAAGCGGCGAAACAACTAGGTGATTGGCTAATTAACTGCTTAAATTTTCATGTTTCATTGTTGCAAAAAAGTAAACTATCAGAAACTGTACATATGTCCTGGAATAGAACTAGAGAATAAGATGACAAAAGATTTTTCTGCATGAAACGGGCCATCAGTTTTCCCTTATTCAATACCAAACTCATTCTTAGTTCGAAAAGCAAAGCATTTTTTTATGAATAAAATCGAAGAGATGAAGGAACAATAAACAGGATGAAGTGGATGAAGGAATTCATGCTATAAACGCAGAATTGTTTCTTTGCTGATCTTATTTGGAGCAAATCAGTTTGTTCCATTAAATTGCAAGTAAATTTTTTGCTGGGTTGAAATGACATTATCTGTGAAAGAACCAAAAATAATTCGATTTTTTTCCCTAGTCATCTTCTTGGCATGTTTTACCGAACGATTCGAATGATTGACAATGGAATAAAACCAGTATATGTCTTCGACGGTAAACCACCGAAGATGAAAACGAATGAATTAGAAAAACGTACTGAGCGAAGAATCGAAGCAGAAAAGCAACGAGATGATGCAGTCGAATTAGGCGACGAAGCATCCGTCAACAAGTTTGAGAGGCGTCTTGTAAAGGTTATCATTTAAGTTAATGAGATTAACCCACATTGTGGTATTTGTTATTGTACGTTTCTTATAACGAAAAAGTTTCGCGTTGTATCTCAGCTTCTCTGAGACACTTAGCAAAAGTTGAAAATATGAATAATTATTCAGAAATAAAACTAGTAAAATCTTTTTTTAGTAAAAATATATTTTTGTATGTCAATACCGATGAAAAAGTTTTTCGTTTCAGTACCGACAGAAGCTGTGTTCAAAAGATTTTAAATTGACAATAAATTTTATTTATTGTTTTGTAATTTCAAATTCAGTGATAATTCTTCGTTATTTTTTGTAAAATCTGCAATGTCCTTATTTGTTGTTATTACATAAAATTATTTTACTGCGTTATTGTTGTTGTTTTGGCAAGTTTTTTGAAATTTCAGGTTACAAAAGAACAAAATGAAGAAGCTAAACGGTTGGTAACGTTGATGGGAATTCCAGTACTGAATGCTCCATGTGAAGCGGAAGCTCAATGTGCTGCTCTTGCGAAAGCTGGTAAAGTGTTTGCTACGGTTTCTGAAGATATGGATGCATTGACTTTTGGTTCACCCATTCTTTTGCGTCAAATGATAGCAAGGTTAGCTGGAATTCGAAAAATAATCTGAAATGTATTGATCTGACTCGTGATGAATAAAACTTTAAGGGCCCAATGACAGAATTTCATTCAGGATAGAAGTGTTAGTTTTATAGTGCAAATTATTGCATTCTTATCTAATTTCGCGTCCTCGAATTTATGACTGTCTAAGAATGAAATTTTGTTGAAATATTGCATCAATAATTATCCATTATTAGTCACCTGGAAAAATCCACTCTCTTAACTACTCAGCAGATTATTCTGACTTCAAAATTTTATCATATTGTAGGCTTGATAAATATCTAGTCATAGGTTACAGCTATTTCTGTCTTTCTATCCTAAAATTCAATAAATTTTGTGATATGTGAATTTTTAATGAATACTAATTTACAATTAGTTACTTGGGAATGATTTGACGCTGGTTTTTCCTAAATAATTGTGAAATTTATTTCAGTGAAGCAAAAAAGTTACCAGTGAAGGAAATGAATTTGAGCCAGATTTTGAAGGATTTTGAAATGAATATGGAACAGTTTGTAGATCTCTGCATTTTGCTGGGTTGCGATTATATATCAACCATTCGGGGCATTGGTCCGAAAAAAGCATTTGAGCTTATCAAGAAGCATAAATGCATCGAAAATGTTCTAGAGACAATTGATCAGACAGTTTGTAACATTTTGTTTACATATGACTTAAAATCTTATTCATATTAATTTTTGCAATAGATCAAGGAGTACTTTCAGAAATATCCGATACCCGAAAACTGGCAATATAGGGAAGCTCGACGACTGTTCTTGGAACCGGATATCATGGACTGTGAAAACCTTGAAGTAAATCAAAATGTCATATAGAGATTGTTATTTTTCCTTTTTTTTTAATTTCAGTAAAAAAAGTTGAATTTCAGTTGGTATGGAGAGAACCGGATGTTGAAGGAATTGTGCAGTTCTTATGCGGTGAGAAAAGTTTCAAGTAAGTTTTGTCGAATTTAATAAATTTTCAATTTTCTTAGAAGATTTGGAGGAAATTTAACTCATTCATTCGGGATTCAACGCTATCTGTTATTGATTGGAAATTTCAGTGAGGACAGAGTGAGGGGTAGTTTAACTAGAATGCAAAAAGGACGTCAAGCTGCACAACAAGCTCGCATCGACTCATTTTTTTCAATCAGTAAAGTAGTTACTTCTGAAACAACAAAAAGGAAGAATGAAGAAGAGAAAAATAATCTGAAAAAACGCGGGCCGAGTTTGGGTAAAAAAGTGAAAAAGTGAGTGATATTGGTTAAGAAGCAGCCATTTTTTTTTTTTCGGAGCCATTTAAGAAGCAGCCAACTTTCCTCTAATCTGCAAACTAAGTTTGATTAAAAGTACTATGTCCTTGAAATTACTGGTTTTTATATTGTTTGCGTTGCAATTTTTGTATCTTTTATCCTCAGTTTTAGTATCAAACAGATATCATTTCAAAAACTAAACAGGCATGTGTAATTTTCGGCAATTAATAATTATCTTTCGTAATTTTTTTCTTTTTTTTTTTTTTTTTTTTGAGTAAATTTTGAGTTGTTATAATTAATCACATTTTTTGAAAGTGGTGTTTCAATTGTTTTATCGAAGTTTTCTTTTTATGTTATTTAACTTTTATTATATTAAGCTTTATGTTTCGAAATTATTGTTTAACTTTGTTTCTCTGACTCTCTCGTAGTTGAGTTGTTTCTCTGACTCTTTCGTAGTTGATCTCTGTGTGTGGTACTGTAACAAAAATTCCAGGCATATTTCCTAGAATTTGTTTATAAGCTAAAGATACTGTTTACCTTCGAAAAAATATATCATTATGAGATTATTATCTTCATTTGTTTTAATGTTCTTTTAAATTTTAAATAAGATTTTTTGATGAATGTTATGTTGAAGTTTATAATATTTTCAAATAGATTCTAATGCTAATGTGTGTCATTTTTATATTTACATAAGTTCAGGATTTTAGAATATATCATGACAATTCTGTTTGTTAATTTTTTGCATCACTGAAATAAGATTTCAGTTGTTCTATACACATCCGGCAACATTGATGGAGTTATGAAAAAATACGTATTACTTTTGTCTATTTTACTGTTAACTTTCGAAAAACATTTTGAATTACTAAAGTTTTGTCTTCTTTTAATTTAATAAAGATGATTTAAACTTTTTATTCTTTTTTACTTTAGATTTACAAAATTCTCATTTCTACACTTAAAATACACAATATTTTGCAGAACTGTTAAATAAAAAAGTTGGAAAAAGGGAAAATTAGATTTGAAAAGTGAAACTTCAGTAATGACGCTTTTAATAACAATATACTTAAAAAATGACACCGCATGGAATTTTTTCGCCTAACATCTGACTGGTTAGTTCCGAAAATAAAGATTTCAATGAATTCACAAATAGAATAGCGAATATGTCGAGAAATATCTGGAGGCTTTCTCCAGTTAGTGAAATAAAATAATCATGAGGACACTTTAATGAATGGTCAAGCTTGGTTTTATAATGCAGATTACGAGATTGGCTCAACACTAATAATTGAAATAAGATCATGTAGAACTATGTTAGCTATCTTATGTGAGCTTTTCTTGACTGCACAAAAACAGCGAAACAAAGCTTTATATTTACATTCATGTATTGTCAGAAACAGCTAGGCTTCGCCATAATAGCCAAGAAATTGGATAAAAAGTGCTGGAATTTGCCCAAATTCAGAATAAATTAATGAGTTGTTGTGAAGAGGTAAAGTGAAGGTGCTGTAAATCCATCATGCTGCCAATACATTCCAAGATGTAACATGCGAACTTTAAATCAGGCTTGCATGTAAGCTTGCACTACTGCGCAAACTGCAGTAACACAATTAGTTTCTTGCACACAGCAAGCAGCCTGTATCATGAATGATTGCAGACATGGTGAAAAAAGGTAGATTATTCCGAGATATCTAGACTAACCCGCGATGTCGCGGTGATACTGGAGAAAGAAACGAGCTAGTCTACAGCTAGACTTGATATATTCTATAAGATATCAACAATTGATGCAACAATGCATTCATCAATTTGTTGACATTTTTTCAGTGTTACTCCAAAAAGCCGTGTCTGTTAAAGGTGAAAGGTCAACTGCAATAGGCTGGTTGCCCGCTAGTCTATCTGTAACTTTCGTGGGGATTCTCCAATTCGCAAATGTTCCTCTACATCTGTCATCTGCAAGTAAACAAATGGTCTCACGACTTCCCTTTTCTATCATTCTCTCCAGTCTTTGTTCCTGTCATTGCACTATCTTCTATAGTCTCTTGATGAGGTAAGATCTGTCAATTTAGCACTTTTATTTGGGTTACCTCGTTTTGTACATGGAGTGTAAATTTTGTGTAATTTCTTCACTCAATCAATATTGTTTGGGAGACATATCTTTCGATATGTCACTTTATATGGACACATTACAGAGGTCAACAACAGTATCAACCGTTTGATTTAAAGGCTATGGACCGGGACATTCTAATTCACAGTTCATTAAATTCTTCACTTATTTCCATCTGAAACAGAGCCATCATCGACTATTCCCCTATATTTAAGATATTAATTTGTGGGAATAATTGGCAGTAGAAGTTGTCGATTACCTTATCCATGCTGACATCTCGATCGATATTAAGTGAATGTTCTATCTATTTATCATTTCAGGTTACAATGAGGTGATATGTACAGACTGCAGTGATTTTTGTCGTCTCGCAGATTATTCATTATTCCGTTATAGAGATTCTTTTTTTTTCCAAAAGCTTGTGATATTGGTGTCATTTATTACACTCAACGTTGAAGCTTGGAAAATTCTTCACCTGTGGTCAGTTGAATTGCAAGTTTTCAATATCGAAAGTCCTCTCACTCATATTGAAAAGAGAGTTATCAGTATGAACTCGTGTTTGCTTGCAAGTTTAAATTCTCGATGACATTTTTGCTATATTTATTATTTTTGCAATTTACTCAGAAAATGTGTTCAGAGAACATTTTAAATAATCTCTTCATTTCAGTGCTTTTTGTGAGGCAGAAATCACGCATTACAATGCATTTTATATTTATTTCCCAGTTCCTCTCATTTCTTGTAATCTTATGCATTAGTGGTGAAGATTTTTATCACCTACTTGGAATATCGCGGGAAGCTGATAACAAAGCAATCAGAAGAGCATTCAAAAAGCTAGCTCTGATTAAACATCCGGATAAAAATCCTGTGAGTTTTTTTATCTTTTTTTTTTAGCTTCTTTCCAGAATGAAATATTATTAGCAAAAGTAATCCGTAATAGAGAGATCGCTGTGATGATCGCATGTACAACAAAATGTTAATCATATGAAATTATCTATGGATGCAATTTTACAACATCAAAATCATTGAGATGTCTCTTAGCTCATCCGAAAACATTATTCTTATGTCAGTAAGCTTTAATAGAGTTGCATGAACGGTAATAAATAGGATTGCAACATTTACTTACGTTTACATTTATTTACATTTACATTTACAACATTTACATTTATTTACTTTATGTTATTTACTTGGGATTACTTGTTAAGTTATCTATGACTTTATCATTATTAATACTCTATGCATACTTCCTTTTAGAATGACGATAATGCACAAAAAGAATTCGTCAAGATTTATCGTGCTTACGAAGTGTTAATGGATGAAGAATTGCGGAAAAAATACGATCAATACGGCGAAGAGGGTTTGAGCGACAACTTCAGAGGAAATTATCAATATCAGTCATGGCAGTTCTATAAAGATAATTTTGGTATGTATCTTTAAATAATGTAAATTTTTATATTGAATTTTTGTGATTTAAATGCTGTGATTTTAAGACATCAGTGATCATTTTAGTGAATATTTTCCATATAGCACAATAGATTATAATAAAACTACGAGGAAATTAGTGAAAGTGACTTTTTTACGTTTTCCATGATCAATAATTTATGCACTTTTCAAAATATGCAAATGTATTTCAGGTATATACGATGAGGATAAGGAAATAGTGACATTATCGCGGTCTGATTTTGAAAGGACTGTTTCTGAAACGGATGAAATATGGTTCATCAATTTCTATTCTACATTTTGTTCACACTGTCATCAATTAGCACCTACTGTAAGTTCCTTTTGTTTATTTATTTTTTTCTTTGTTAGATTCGGAATGATGTAATAATTTTATAGTGGCGAAAATTTGCTCAAGAAATGGAAGATGTTCTTCGAATAGGTGCTGTAAATTGTGCCGAAGATCCTATGCTTTGTCATTCACAAGGCGTAATGGGTTACCCAAGTTTAGTAATTTATCCACATGTGAGTTTTCTTTCAGTATTTCTTGACTTTTTATCTTTTATCTATACGTTGTTAAAAATATTCTTAGGTAATAGTATAATAAGATGTAAATATATGTTGTAATTGGGCACTACAGAGTGAACATGCTTGCATTTCAGTATTATACCATGATAAGGCTATTTTAATCTCTTTTTGCAATAAAGTTGGTGAAGATTTTTTTTTTTTGATTAGAATTAAAAATGCATTGGATCATGAAACTTTTATTTGTTGACCTTTGTAAATTAAATTGAATATGATATTGATTATATCGAAAATAAGACATATATTACGAAACATCATAATCAATTATCTACATATATTTTTTCTTTTTATAGCGACACTTTTTCCGTGGAGAGCGACAACTGAAGCAGATAGTAGCATTTGCCATGGAATACGTGACTGGTGTGGTATTGCAGCTGACCGATTCTGATATTGATTTGTTTAAGATGAAGAAGAATGAGAAATATACAAATGGATGGTTATTGGACTTCTGCGAACAACGGAGTGATGACTGCTTGTCTGAATTAAACAGGTTTCTTATCTTTTGACTATGTGAAATTTTTTATGATTAATATTAGAGTACATTTTTTTAAATCTGGAAAAAAGCAGTGATTTTTCACCAATAATTCATCGAAGGCCGGATCAATTTTTCTTTCGAGCATCAGTAGTAACTTCGCTCCAGGTCCAGCATACTTGGATTGATGCTGGTCATGCTCGTTTTGTGAATAATTTCTGTTCGCCGTGATGACAAACACTGAGTAAAATGCTATTTAATGTCCAATTAAAATGCAGTTATTTATTTTTGCATTTCATCATTCGTGAATTTTTTACTTGATATTTTCTAATATTTATCATAATTAGAAACTGATTTCATCATCATTGAATATATCTTCTTTCGATTAATGCGATTTACTACACACCCCATAATAATCCGAAAGACCAGTAAGTTAGAATTATTTTGCCAATGTGGCATCAATACCATTGTTACAGTAGTATAAACGGATATTGATATACTATGCTAAATAAATGAGGTCAGAATTGTAATTGAAGAATATCGAAAATTTTATGTTAGAGTGGTATGAATTTTATGTAATATTAGAAAATTTTTTAATATTTTTAAATTTCATTTGCATTTATTGTGTGTAATTCAGGAAATTATTTTAAAATAAACTCAAGAATTCTCTTTATATTCAAATATCTGTTTGAGATGGTTTTACACATTTAACTAAAAAATAAACCAAAAATTATATTTTCAGGAAAAAACTTGCAGCAAATTTGCATGGCCTTGTAAATGTTGCGAAAGTTAATTGCGACGAATCACTGGAACTCTGTACTTTATTTGGTCGCAAAAGTGGTATGATATATTTCCGGCCTGATGATGAAAGGAAACCCAGTGAGGCATGGGTATGTTGCATGTATTTTCAATTAAGAAAGACTTTTTAATATCGCTAAAACCTCTTCTTTTCAGACGATTAACAGTCTTGACTTCAAGGAAATAGCAGCCACTGTTTTGAATTATGTTCCCGATTTACCTTATATCGATAAAATGCTGGAAAAAATTGTTGAAGGTGAAATCTAAGCAAACTTTTTCTTGAACTCTCCCCGAAAGTTTAAAATATATCATATCAGTTTAATTTTTTTCTTTTTTTGCTATTTTGCAGCTGAAATTCGCGACCATTCATTTCTCATTAGATTTGATTCCGGTAAAATGGATAACAATATAGACTTAAAAAAACTATTAGCGAAAGTAACGACTAATGAAATAGAGGTAATTTTTTCAGATAGAAAAATAAATATTTTAGATTTATATCGTTTAGATTATTGGCTTGTATTTTATATGAAGTCATAACCGCTTTACCAAGCACTAAGAAGACTTTTATACTGGTTTTCAACTGATCAGGTAATTAAGCAAAGTTTGTGTTTAGAGAATTTAGGAATTTTACTATTATCTTCGTCCTATTAATTTAATTGCGAAAATCAATCAATTTGAATTAGTAAAAATGAAATAACTTAAATATGTATTAATCTTGTGGTTTTTTTATTCATTTACGTCCGCAAAGTTTCCCTTTCTATATAGGTATATCTTGCTGATTGTTCCAAAGCAAAAGATATATGTGAGAATCTGAAACTGACTAAACTTCCGAAGTGGGTTCTGTTCAAAAAACAAGGAAGCTATGAAATATATCATGGTTTTTTTTACTATATCATACAAGTATCATTTTTCATTTTTCTATGATTAAACTCAATTTCAACTTAATTCAAATATTAAATGCTAATAAAAGTTGGATTTAGAATTAAAAAGTCGTGGGTAGGAATCTTTGGAATCTTGAAAAACTCTTTTTTAATGCAGGAAAGATGGAAACAATACATGATATTGCTCAGTTTGCTACAGAAAGCCATTCTTCACCACTTGTTACTCTTACGCTCGAAACCTATACATCCGCTATTAATTCCGGCGATGAATGGCTTATCGATTATTACGCTCCTGTAAGTTATTTATTATTTTTCGTCGATTTATTAATCGTGATTTTTCCTGTGTGCGTACTTTATTTTTTCAGTGGTGCCCACCTTGTTTGCGTTTGTTGAAAGAATTGAGGAGGCTTCATAACTATGTGGAAAATATAAAAATTGGGACTTTTGACTGCGATCAGCATGGTGACATTTGCAAAAAAGCCAATATTAACGCGTAAGTTTTTAGAATGGTGCAATAAAAATAGTGAATTTCCTTTTATTCTTTCTCTCTGAATTTCCTATAACGAACGAGATTTTTACATGCATTTTCAAATTTACCATTTTTGTGAATTAGTGGAAAAATAGAGGATATCTGATTGAGATTACTGAAATTTCTGACCAAAAAGGTATCTATTGCTCTTAAATTTCGTGATGCACTTGTATTTCTTACTATTTTGAAATTGCACTTTTTCAGTTATCCAAATATACTATGGCGCAGTGGTGATAGATATTCTGCTCGTGCAGGTTATCTGGATGTCAGCGCAATAGCGGAATTTATTGAAGTTAGTCCAGAAAATCTGCTGTCGCTTAAAGTTTTTAAAAAAAATTTAAATGATTTATTTCCAATTATTCAAATAAATATTTCAAAAAATGTGATCAGGATGCACGTAATCCAATAGTGGTCAGCTTATCACCATCGGATTTTGACTCACTGGTTTTGGATCGAAAACAGGGCACTGTTTGGCTGGTTGATTTTTATGCACCTTGGTGTGGTCCTTGTAATCAGGTATGCATTAATTTATTCCCATGAAAATTAGAAATATTAAGCTTTTAAATACTGGACTTTTAATCGCTTTGAATTTACACTAGTTGTTTTATTGGTATGTTCGTTTGATATTTTCTTAAATGATATATATTCAATTATGAAATGATATTAGTTAGCACCTGAGTACAAGAAGCTCGCTCGAAATATGCGCATGAAAGAATTTATTCATTTTGGAATGGTAGATTGTGATCATCATCGACATCTGTGCAAAAATTTGGGTATCCAAAGTTATCCAACTATTCGCCTCTATTCTTCTGGTTTTGTCCCCATGTGAGTATTAGTATCAAGCTCTCATTAGTTTCTTTTGTCGTTGAAAAAATTGTTACACAGATAACTTGAAATGCATTATGTAATATTTTTTCATTTATATAACTGTCACCATAATGAATGGAGTTGTAACTCTTTGTTTGCTTATATTTTATTGAAAGCTTGCTGTATGCAGGCTTTCATGTGCATAATTATCTGTCTTTTCTTAAGATTAATCATGAAAGTAGACTTATAGGGATTATCCTTCAAACTGGTGGCGTGATCACCGATCCATGGAAGTATGGCTGAGAAATTATTTGCCATCGAAAGTTATCATAATGGGAAGCGATTTATTTGCCAAGGTGTTGAATGATGATGAGCCGTGGCTGATTGACTTTTTTGTCACTTGGTGCTCACATTGCATCGAATTT
Source organism: Onchocerca flexuosa (assembly GCA_002249935.1). NCBI lineage: Eukaryota > Metazoa > Nematoda > Chromadorea > Rhabditida > Onchocercidae > Onchocerca > Onchocerca flexuosa. The sequence continues at coordinate 3,298,983 of KZ269977.1, read as the reverse complement.
GCGCCTGTTTTTGAGCATATTGCTGAAGTATGTTAAAAAATAAGCTTACGATTCTATGAAACTTAAACAATTGCAGAAAGTTTATAAACAAAATCTTCGCTAGCATCTTTCTTTTCTGAGCTTTTTGAAGTCAAAAGATTTATTTTTAAAGTAATTAGAATTTTTTTCGTTATATTCATTTTTATAATATTAAATATCTTCCTTCAAAATTTCTAATGGAATAAATAATTTGATTTTGTTTTTCTGACATTTTTCTTTGTCATTTTTTTCGATGTTTGCCTCATTCACGATCAACGTCTGAAACAATTGAAACTATAGATTACTGTGGGAATGAATTATTTCGTTTTAAATATTTGACATTTTAAATCATTGGAGAAATATTTGCATAAAGAGCACCGTTATATGCAGAGCATTTTTTTTTCTTATATAGTAATTTTTCAATTTTCAGAATTTATACGCTTATTTAGCTGAAATACAAATAACGATATGTACTTATAATTTTTTGTAGTTTTCTCTTTTCAATTTAATTCCTATTACTTTTCGATTTTTATTTAGATTTTCGAGGGTCGTGTGAAATTTGCAAAAGTCGATTGTGGACTTTGGCCAAATGTTTGTCAAAATGTTGGTGTCACCGTTTATCCTACTGTTCGGTTCTATAGCGGCTCACGAGGCAATCATATTCAAATAGCTAATGGAGTTCATATTGAATCTCAAAATGCAGATACTATTATACATCAGGTTGAAAACGAATTGACTAAAATAGATCTTCTTTATAAGACTGAGTTGTAAAGATTATTCTTATAGATCGAACATCTATTTCACTTTAGTGTCTTAAATTTAGTGAGCTAATAAAGGATGCAGGAATTTCTTTTTAATATTTCCAAAATCTTATTTTTTGGACTGTCGGTACGGTTAGCCAATGAAGCAACGAGATCAATGAAAACGAAATTTTATATATGAAAACTGTCCATGGATACTTCTGAAATTATTGAAAATATTTTTAAATTGAAGTATTAATAATGATGTAAATATTTCTTTATATGTTTTATGTATGTTATTTTGTTTTTCAACTATTCTTGACATATTCTCAGTACAGAAATTTGATTATTGGATAAGACATTACATTACAATATTTTGAGTTTTGTTCTGAGTTTTTTTTCTCATTCTAGATAACTCATTTTTTGCAATTATTGATATAAGCATTTAACATAATATCTCATGTTTTTCTATTCTTTTATGCATAATTACGTATTTCTGTTAAACAGATCCATGTTCTGTTTATTGATTTATTTCTTCTTTTTTAGAATTGATCTTTAAAATCAAGTTTTTGTTTTTTCCAGATATTTATGAAACCTAAAAATAACTACAATGTTTCGTTGACCTCCTCCTGTATTCGAATTTTGGGGTTTTATTTTCTAGAATTTCTTTGCGTGAACTAAATTATTTTTATTACCATTTGTTTGTCATATCAAAATGTTTTTCTTCCACTTAATTTATTAACATTTCACCATATTATTTGTAATAGAGTTTCATTTAAGTTGATATTTAATTACGATTAAGGACTATTGGTTTAATTTCTTCAAATAACTGATATTCAAGTAATATGAATTAGTTAGTCATGGAAAAGAAATAACCTAATCATGAAAACACGAGGCGGAAATAAATATTATTCCAGTTATAATAATGATCATTTTTGTGAGAGCAGGTTTTGATTTGTTTTTCAGTTTAATCCGACTTTTCAGCTCTTAGATTATAGTTTATCGTGCAAAAATTTATTTGAAGAATTTTATTCATATCTCTTGCTTACTAACTTATTTTTCTGGATTAGGCAATTAACTTCTCAAGATGAACGTGGAGGAGGAAAAATATGTCCTTCCAAAACATACTTTCGTTCCCTCACTTTCCTTTTCCTGATTCCTAAAAATTTACAATACTTCGCAGCATAAAATTTCGCTATTATCAGTTCGTTCTTGTCATATTCGTCATTTTCTATAATTAACTAAGATTAAGTTAAGAAATACATTTTTCAAGTTGAATTTCTTAACAATGAATTTTATTAGTGTGATCTTTAAAAAGAAGAAAAAATAGAGTGAAATACCGTTCTTGAAGAGCTTAGAGTTCATGGTAATCATCACAACAAGCGATTTGCAAGTTTTTGCATATATTTCCTGATGAGTTTCTCTACTGCACTGCTTCTTTCCCTTTCACTTTCACACCCCGCGAATTCTCGGATAGTCAATTTTTTGGAGTATAAACCGATAATGTTCTGTAATGCTTTAATTATATTGATTATAAACAGCAATAATTGCCTATGATTAATCAGAGTTGCAGGCCGACATCTCCGAATTCAAGTCTAAGCAATGTTCATCTTAATAAATTGCGTCGTTCGAGCTGGAAAAATTTTAATTCTTTTTCGTCTTCTGCACCATCTGATGGTTAATAATGACAAAACTGAGCAAAACTGCATTAGCATCACTTGCATGATTTATGAAACATATTTTGACAACTTACAATATTTTGCAAAATTTGACTTTTCGGCAATCGTTTAAATTTTTTGTCTGCAGCAAAAATTATTTTAGAAGAACCACATTTGATACCTTTTATTCTTGGCAGTAAATCGAGGAAGATTGTATGAACCTAGAAATAAAATAAAATAAAAATAGGATCTGCAAAAAAAAAAAATCCGCAAGCAGCAGAAGAATGACTATTCCATGATTATTCCAAAAAGTATGAATATAACATTTAATTTATTCTTCTAGTTCAAAGTTTCTTTTTTTTAATTCCCTAGTTATCAAAGTTGCTTACTACAATCCTGCTCAATAGTTTTCGGGTCGAAAGGATTTGTAGGAAATATGATTCTTGTTCAAATTGGCAAATAATGAGGTTGCTAGATATTCATGTGTGTATAATTATGTATTTATATTTATAATAAATACTGTGTTTGTGTTCAGTCTTTTTAATCTAATAAAAAAAATATTGAAAAGGTCGTTTGTCTTAAAATACTTTTTTAAATGAAATAAGTAAGAGTAGCTGAAAATCAAATCTACGGAAATAATATAAAATAATGTTAAAATATTTTCTTTTGAATTTATTCAAGTGATGTTCACCAATTTTTTGGTACTCATGAAACATTTTTAAAAAAAGTTAGCATGAAAAACAGATTAAATTCGAAAATTAAAGATCACTTGATGATTCAGGGAATATGATGTTCTTTGCAGAAACTGCATATTAAAAAATTTTGCGAAAAAAAAACGAAATATCCTTTATATGTGGTGCAACTTTTTACACCTGAAAGGCACTTTGTGAGGGTAAGTCTTTGAACAGTACAAGTTTGTTTTTTCTTTCAGCTCATTATTTTATTTTGAATCATTTCACCATTTCTTTCGCTATTTTCATTTGCTGTTGCCAGAAACGTTAGATGATGTTCGACTAAACTGTGAACATTTTCTTTCCATACATTTATGCATTAAAACTTTGTTCAAAATTAATCAATATTTCCAAAAAATCATTTTTAAATCTTAACGTCAAAAAAAAAAAGAAAGAAAAATACAACAAATTTTAGTAATACATTAATATATTGCAAAGTAAAAAAGTAAAGAATTGCAAGACAACTTGTGGAATAATTTAATAATCAGAAATGAACAAAGTTTTGTTTTCTATACAAGATACCAATGTTAATAGTAGCATAAGATTCCCGAAATATACATGAAACGGCATGTTAAGAATCATCTAAAACAACATATAATTCGATAACTCAAAACTAAAAGAAATAGATAAAAATTTCGGAAAAATTTATCTGAATTACATATTTGCTTTGCTAATAAATTTTAAAACCAAAAATTAGCAGGAGCGAGGAAATTCAAAATCAAGAATTAAAATAAGAGATGAAGATTTTTTAATTTTGGTGATATTCGCAAAAAATTAGAGCACTAATCAAATATTATCAAATCACTCGAAGTACAACAAAGAGAAGGAAAAAGCCCAAAAAATTTTAGTAATAAATAAGGTAACGTAGGATGAATTATCGATTACAAAATTAATAAAAAAGAATATGAATTCATTGCAACTGCAGCTCATTTGCTCAGAAAACAAACAATTTACAGTGTAAACATTACAATACAATTAATACAATGATACAATGAAGAAAAACTGATAGGTGGATGGAATAATTCTTTTCTCGCAATTTCCTGAAATTTAATCCACTCATTAGCGTAACTATAGACAAAATGACGGCGAAATTTTGAAAAAGATTACTGTTTTTAAATAAGATAATATAAGAGAGATTATTTGATATCAATACAAATAGCAAAAAAGGAGAAAAATAATTAATAATCAGTCAAGAAAAGCACGACGTGAAATATTTTGAATCAGAGTTAATAAATGAAACGTTTTATATGAGCAATTAGCAAATTTCAATGCAAGAAGTGCAGTTATTTAATGTATACAGTTTTTTGTGACTGTATATTACTCATAATGAGATGATCAAGTTTTCCAAGATATGTCATTTTCATCTCTTTCAACCATCTTATTTTCGTTCAATTCGTTAAGATGTTCGATATTTTCTTCGGCAGAAATATAATGCTTAAGTGCCAAATAATCTTCCTCTTTCTCCGCAATTTTTTCATTTAGTTTGGCAAGACGAATCGATAACTAAAATGTACATTTTTTTTGATTCAGCTGTCATAAAAATTTCAATGTTCATACTGTTGACTAAAATGCTCACTAATTTTTCAAATTCACTATATACTGGATTTAATCTTGGGAAACTTTCCATATAAAAATATCAGTCGTTTCGTAATTTCTTATCGGAAAAAAAACAATTCCATTTTTGCAACTAGCTGTACTCGGCCACGCTCAGGGTATCCGGCTCCAGCTAATCCATATAACTAAAAATATAAATGTTCGTTTGTTCAAAATCTTATATATCAGAAAATTCTTCTCTATTGCTTTGAAATTTTGACATAACGTTGCATTCGATGTTTTTATACACATGTTTTTATATACACATGTTGCATTTTGCATTCTGTATAAAAAAAAATAGTTGATGATTATAGTTCGAGCCCCTTTCTCTCTCCTCCCGATTCCTTAACATGCGAATTCAAACTATAATCATCAGCTGGGTTGTCCCTCAATGCAGGGAAATTGTAGTCGCGCGATTGCTGAATACGGAGGCATTTCCGATGCTGATCTTCTGTTTCTCGTTGAGTCTTTTAGCTACTCTTAGCCTGTCGCGTTCATTCTGTTCAGAACGAAGTACATCTGAAGCTACAGAACACAATCGACGCGCTGGCAACCGCGCATTCTCTAGTCTGGTTGCATGTCGCTCTACTCACATTTGAGTCGTTTTTTGTCTTGTTCACTCGTTCGCTGCTGCTTATTTTTCCTCAGTTAGATTTAATCGTCGCAATGTTTCCGTTCAGCGAGTACGATGAATTGAGTATGATCTTATCTTCTGTAAGTATGACCTTCATGGATAAACTAAAGCAATCGATTGCACCAGAATTGTCCTCGAAATTATTTGAGAATATCCAAGCAAATTAATCATTGGATTACTCTTTCCTTATTCCCTTGTAGAGAAGAATAGAGTTCCTTTACTGTCCATCTGCTACTACTGTTACGTCGATCTGTCTCGTCGTGAAACTGCCACTGTATCGATGCAGAAACTCCGAACTGAACTGTCTGCTGAATGAATTGTTGTCGAACTTGAATTGATTTTGTTCCAAAATCCAAACCTTTTAAATCCTTTCAGGCTCCTTCTCCTTTCGTGCACTCCAATATTCGATTTATGATTGGTTGATATCACTTTGTTTATCTGTTGATCGAAGTGTTTTGACGGGAAACATGTTTAACCTTATCGAGAGGTTAAAAAAAGTAGGTGTATTGTATGGAAAACGCACCTATTTAAATGCAATGTTTTCTCAAAATTTCAAATTAATCGGTAAAGAACTTGAAACGTTGTACAAAAATGAATGCAAGAAGTAGATGAAGTGAATGCAGAAAGTGATCAAAAAATTCAGTCCGATCACTTTTACTTGTCACGGGCATGACACGCAAAAAAAAGTAAATATATTTATATAAAAAGAGAACAACATTCGAATGCAAGGTTATCAAATTTTGAAAGCAATCGGTGAAGAACTTTCGGAGATTTAAGGCTTATAACGGCGAAAACTTACATTTTTATTTATGTAAATAAGTCAAAAAATATTTTAAAACTGAAACTTTGTTGAATTCTACAATTTCTTCGTGCTCACCACAATAAAAAATCACGAATTCAGCATAAACAGACCTCAAAATTTATTTGTGCTTCTCGTTCACTTTCAACATGTAGCCGCTCTTCTAATCGACGCCAGTAATTTGCGCTAACTTCCGATGATCTCAAATCTTCAGCTGTTAATTCTGGCAACTTGTTATTAACTATTACATCGGTTTGTATTGCAATCTGAAAAACAAAAAAAAAAAAAAGAAAACAAAAGCAAATGCAATAGATGCTTAAAATTTGCATTTCTTCAAATGAGCGATTTTTATGCAGAAAAATGACTAATAATTATTAATAAAAAAATTTTTTTAAGAGAAAAAAGGTTTGAGGTTAATCCCATGATTATTGCTTTTTGAACAAACAGGTGATCGCCTAAATTTCGCCATACGTTAGCTTTGTCCACATAAGTTTTATATTTTCAGAAATGCTCAAACTACTGGATATTATGCCTTTCACTTTGGATTAAATGTTTTTCTTTCAATCAAAAACCATTGAAATATCAATCTTTAAACAATAAATTTCTTCACTATCTTCAGTCTGTAGGAGAACAATGTATGAAAACATAAGAGAAAAAATATATGTTTGTTTGCCTAAACTCCCAAGATATGTGTTGAGTTGTCATGAATTCAAGCAAAAAAGCAACCTGAAATCGTTACCTAAAACTAACCCATCAAAAGAATAGCAAAATCACAATGTTGAAAAATCACAATGGGACAAATTAAACAAAGAAAACCTCAACAGTATTCGGTGACTCATGCAGAAGTTCCAGAACCTTTCTTTCGTTCAAGTTTTCTTCAATATTTACCAAAATCCTTTTCAGTTTCCGATTCTCGGTTTTTGCACCATTTTGCTCCTTTCCGTCCTTAACATTAATTTAGTCATTTATTTTTACTCGAAAACTCTAAAACTAGTTCATCAGAAGAACAATAAAACCACAATGTTGGCAATGGTACAAGTTAAACAAAAAAAACCTCAACAGTATTCGATGACTCATGCAGAAGTTCCACTTTACGAACTTTTGTTTCATTTAAGTTCTCTTCAATGTTTACCAAAGTCCTTTTCAGGTTCCAGTTCTCGGTTTTTGCTCCATTTTGCTCATTTCCATCCTTAACATTAGTTTGGACAATTTTATTCGAAAAATTTTCGACTGATTTAACAATGATAATTGAACGACTGATTTAACAGTGATAATTGAATAAACTAGCGTTGATGATCGTATTGATACTATCTGGCACTATCCGAATCTTACATCTAAATGGAGTGATGGTTAATTTCCCACTGCAAACTTTAGTTTTACTTAAAGAGGAATTAAGAAAATGAATCAAAGTTTATGGAAATCGAACATCCAACAAAGGAAATATCTCATAGCAATTTGCTGAATGAATTTCTGTCAAGATGGTGAACTCAAGTTTAATACAATTTATCAAGAGTAACTTCTGCCGCATAATGCATAGAAGAGAATATCTCAAACTTTGAGAAAAATTATGCAATAAAACAACTTAGGCAGATCAATAAAACTAAAATACTAACTTTTCTCGTCTTCATGCAATTAATATATTTCGAAGTACAACAATCATATGGTGCCTTGGCATTTGTTGTAATTGTTTTCGAACGTTTCAGCTCTCCTCCTTTCCACATCGCATCTGTTGATATATTCTGCACCTGACGAAGTGCTCCACGTGGCATATTTTCAAACGTTTTACTCTAAGCTTTTGCAATTAAACAGCTAAAATTGGAAAAAAGATAACAAATAGAATGTTTAAATAATATAAAAGCACTTCACTGATATCACTATAAATGGCAATCCCATTAATGGATTTAGGAAATGAAATCAAATGATTTTCTAATCCCACTTATTAATTCAAAAACCTTGCAATTCTTAGCGAATGGATTTAAATCTTAAGCAATCAGAACTGAAAATAAAAGGAAACAATAAGTAAAAACCAAGTTATGTATTAAAAATATTGCAAAAAAAAATGAAATATCCGGACAAAAGTTCGATAAAAAAAACTTGTTTGGAATTTCGTGGGCAAAAACGAAACAAACAGTACATACAATTGAAGAAAAACTGAGGAAAGGCTTCATTCCTGACTCTTCCTAAAACAAAGCTATACTCATCTAATGGTGTTATTTCATAATTCGCGCTTACAACTAAAACGCGGGAGAAACTATCTGGTCGTCTACATTATTCAAATTCATGTCTCACCTGCAGCATTACATATATTTCTATATGTATGTTTCTTCCGCGTTTTAGTTGCGAGTGCGAATTATGGAATGACATTATTGAATGAATGCTGTTGTTGCTTTTAGAAAGACATGAGGTCAGGGGTCAAATTTTCTCTATGTTTCTGTATCTGTATGTATAATCTTTCATGTATGCAGGATAATTCAAGGTAATATTGATGAGCGACATTACGAACTGCAAGAATCACCGTTACTATCGAATTCGTTAAATTTGAGTTCTACTTACCGACGGAGTTTATTGGTTCCACATCTACGGATGACTTGAAGTGGAAGTTCATTAAAAATTTTGTTTTTTCAGTATTTCAAAAATAATGAAATCAAACTTCAATTTTCTTATCAATCTCGTATTAGAACTTTTATTATCTAATTTATAGATTATCATCTATCTTCTACCATTCCTCTGTATGAATGGAATCTCCCTCTTAAAATGGCTCTAAATTTAAAAAAAAAAAAAAAGAATCATAAAATGAGTCTCTCGCCATAAAATTTTTCTTAAACGAACAGATAGCAAATCAATGTTTCTTTTTAAATCTGTTAAGAATCTATATGAAAATAATTTGTGTAATAGAACTATTCATTGAAGTCAATTTCGACGAGTCACTTGTATGCATCTAAACTGAAAGAAACAAAAAAACAAATGAATAAATCATGTTCAAATACCAGTGAATATACAGTCAAAAAAACTGTACCAATGTCCAAAATAATTTAAGCAAATTTCACACAAATAACTTACATACTGCAATCAAGCATTTAGCCTGATAAGTTGATTTCGATTGTCCTGATGTATCTTGAACGGAAAATTTTATTGGTGCCAAGCGCAAAACATAAACTGCATATTTATTTGTAACGTCCAAATATCTTTAAGAATCTAAAGCTGAGTTGAAAAGTTTCTTACGAAAGTATAAATTTTCCAAATTTTGACGGAATCATTTTTTATGATATAACTATACAAAAAATCCGACGAAAAGAAGTCAAAACATAAGATATGACTGCACAAATCAAAACACAACACAACACAGTGCGAACGAATTATTCTGAAAAAGGAAATGTGCTGAACCAGAAATACAATTTGTTGCAAGCATATCCTAATGATCATTTGGACGACATTGTTTGCATTCATCATTCAGCGAATTAACTTATTTGAATTATTCAATAATTCCTTGAAAGTAACTTCAGTAAATAATGATAGCGAATAGCGTGAATGATTGATTACCCCTTTGTTTCACTGTTTCATTGTTTTCGAATAATCCAGCAACATTCGGCTTGCCATGCTTCTGTGAGATTTATGTTCTCGAATTTTGAATTTAACGACCAGAATTCTGTAGTTAGCAAGTCAACCAACTATTCAATTAATTCAAGTCAATCAACCATATTATTCCGAAAAAAAGTCGCAACTGTCTCAGGTACCAACACTTTTTCCATTTGAAAGAGCAGATAAATTCAACTTAATCAGGCGAATAAAGAGAAATTGGATCGTTTGATCAGAAAAGAAGCGGATTTCCAAAATTTGTAGTGCAGTTATATTCAAAATCAGAAATTCACATATGGCTAACGTACTAATAAATTTGCATGGTAAAATGAAGCTCAGTAAAAAAAAAAATCCAAGAAAACCGGATGGAAAAGCAATTTCTAACATTTCATCCAATTCATCGAAATATCTTCAGCTTTCCAATCTATTGCTTCTCACTTTATGTATCAAACTCTTATAGGAAATTTATATATGACATTCATTAGTGCATTTTTGCAATTGAATAGGAATATCATATTCTCTTCATAATTTTCTCAATTACGTTTTCAGTAGCATAGATTCTAACGAGTTCCTCAAATCTCGTCTATTAATTCGATTTGAACGGACATAACGAATGAATGACCATGCCAACCAAAAAATGGTCTTCCATATTGCCTTTTCTACTCAATATTTTCGAAATTCGAAAGTGAAATGATGAATATCCGAAAGTGCTTTCATGAAATGATATACATTCAAATAAAACAATGACAAAGTCCACACAAAATTGAGCTCGATAGAATTTTTGTTTTGTTTCAGAATCCTGTTTCAGGTAAATTTTTACTCAGCAAAGCAAACATTTCTAGATAAAACATTATTGAGATCTATAGATCAGTAGGAAAACAAATAAAATCAGCATATCTTCTCTTAAAAAAGATAATAACGAAACAGAGCTTATCATCATGATGGCAGCTGGGCCTTTTATTCACAGAATACAGACAGCGTACAGATATTCAGATTCTGAATCTGGTTCCTATTGTGAATAAACTTTGGCCATGGTTTTTATCATTCTTCGTCATTCTTGATTATCTTATCGCATAAGTCAATGAAAAATAAGTCCAGAAATAGTTTATTGCAAATCCAAAAATTGGAGTTGAGGAAGCTGTTAGCCAAATAAAAATCGTTACACGAAAAAAACTACAGCTCATCAACTTACCCAAATAGGCGGAAATTTTTTGAGATTAGGAATCATTTTTTTTTTTATATATAAATATCGTTTTTTCTAGAAATTGAATATCATAGATCACAATCATCCATCGCATCGTACAATAAAAACTAATCCTTGATTGAGATTTCTCCTAATGAAATAAGTCATCGTGAATTTTAAAATAAATTACAGTTAGAATGTGAAAACAAGTAGGTTAATATGGTGAATTCATTCCCAATTTCGTGTTGAAACTAAGCTTCCTTCTTCGTTGGTCACGATGATATAGTTTAATAAAATGAAACTTGCAAAGTTCGCCAACAATAATAATGACAATTATCCAGAGAAATGAAACCACTGTAATCCAAATGTTGCAATCAGAAATATAAATCAACAACGAGCCACATGATAGATTTGTGTAAGCGATCTGAAAAAACACAAATTAAAATTTATTTGGGTTCTGATTTGCATTGAATTGGAAGCTTTATAAGCTTTAATTTATATGTTCTAAATATCTCCATTAGAATCTTTAATAAAACATATTTTATTTCTCCATTAGAAACTTAAATCTATATATTTAAAGGCGCAATATTGCATGATACAGCAAGATTAAGCCAAAATCAGCAAAGACAATATTACATTATGTTATTAGAAGAAATGAGAGTCTCTTCAAATCAATTTTCATCAAGAGGCAAACAGAAATTTCAATTCCACACCTGTATAAGAATGATGCAACATATAGTGGCTATCCAATAATAATTACTCGATGGATATTTCGCCCAACAATTATCACGAAAATGGACGAAACCCATTGATAAAGTACATAAATAGAGAAGCAACTAAAATGAAGTTATATTTGATTAAAACAATGATGGAGAAAGCTATAGAGAGTATGATTATTTTTCGATAATTTTAGCATCGCATATTATTCAAATCATAATCGTAGCGGTTTTTAAAATATTAGGAAAAAAAAAACGCACATAAAATGAAGCAACGTGTTGCCCGACAATAATGGAATGATTGGTAGGACAAAATGAACAGTTGGAACTTCCTTGATAGTCGTACTTTCTTCCAGTTATCACCACCTAGTATATATTATTTAGAAAGACAATAAATATTTGCCTGAGAACTTGTTTATGCGATATTCTATCTCATTGTGGCTGTTTTCAAAATAATTAGTGTTGATTTTTGGTAAAAATTTTATTTTGTTGTAAGAATTCTGCTAAATATTTCTATCTTATGACAATGAAAAAACAACTAGATTGAACTTACAGTACTGTAATAAATAAGACAGACGACAATAAGAGTCGGAAGAAAATTTATTGAGAAATAAATAATTGCACGATGTACGGTACGTTTCGGAGCTGAAGAAACATTTTTCGGAGCTATTTCATCGCGATTTTCATCAAATTTATGCGATGAAGCCATCAGTGATGAAGCTAATAGTGGTACATATACAACTATGAATAAGAAGACCTAAACACATATCATTTAATTATAAATAAAAAGAATTAAAACATATCAATCTCTTCTTTTCTCTATTTAATAAAGATAAAATTTTGAATTTGGTCTATGTTAAATAAATGAATGAATACAGATTTGGAGTTTTTCAAGTATATAATGAAAAAAGTCTATTAGAAATCAAAGTTGCTTTGCTGCTGAAATCTTAAAGTATTTTTATGATGCAAACTTGAAAGACGGATAAGACATTCGGAAGAAACAACAAAGTAAAAATTTGTTGCAGCGTAAGTGCTGTTGATGAGTATAGGAAAAATAGAAAAGAAGAACGAAATGTCCCCAACTGATGCCGACAAAAAGTGATTAACGAAATAAGATCCATAGTCTGGAATAAAGATATAATATCTTTAAAAAAGCTAATTTGAATAAATTAACATCTTTTATTGTTTGGACAAACCTTTCATTATCTGAATAAATAAATAGTGCTAAAGTTTCAATAACTATCAAAAAGAAATTATTGCGTAGAAAATCGAATTAAAACTTTTTTTACAAATTCAACCGTTAATGCCTTCCGATTAATTTATTAGTTGATTAGACTATCAATAATTGCATTATTTCTATATGTTCTGCAAAAAATGAATAAAATATTAGAAAATACAGAAACCGAGCAGCAAACTATTAATTGGAAAATACGAGTTAAGAAAAATGGCTATTTGATTACATTATTTGTTCATAACCATTGTCCACTCGCTGTATTAAAATGTAAATCTGGCAAAAATTTGAGACATCACTGATGTATTACTTCAACTACTATTTGAATGAAATGAGCATGAAATCAGATGTATAATAATTTGAATACCTGACTAGGAAATACAACAATATCACAACATAATCCCATGAGCAAAGTAGCGATAGTTGATGCTTTTTTCAACTCACTATCATTCTGAGAAATTTTCCTGCTACACAAAGCTGGATGCTGCGGTTCGATACTTATTGAACAGTTTCCCTACGAAAGAAAAAAAATTAAGAAAAAACTATTACAAATTTGCAGAATATGAAAAGTAATTCCGAGACTACGCTCTTCAAAAAAATCAAAATCGAACTTACTTGACTAAAGATGTTGCTGTTGAAATAATTTAACGATGAACCAACAACAAGCACCACTTCACCATAATCCTGAATTATAATGATCTAATTAAAATAGAATTTTGATATAATTCGAAAATGAGAAAACAGAATAGAAATGAACTTCTCTTAAAAATAAAACCGAAGTATTTCAGGAATCATGATTTGAGCAGTCTGAGAAATCAAAAGAATATAATATGTTAATCTAAAGTGCTTCAAAGAACATTCCAAATGTATATCGGATCGAGAAAGACACGTCAGCCCCAAGCAACTTCTTTAGTAGTTATAAAAATTAGAAAATGAAATCCAGATAACCTGCATTATTTCAATCATTTTTTGACAAGAAAAATGATCACAATCCGTGAAAAGATTAACCAAAAGTGGAACATTATCAACATTTTCTAAATGAGGACGTATATTTTCGATTCCTGCAATGAAATTCTGAATTGAAATGAAAATATAGAAAAAATTTCTACATTTACATTCTTCTAAATATAAGAAATTTAACTGCTCTATTCCATGCCTAACCTGATGGTAATTTCGCTTTATTTGGAAAAAGCCCTGGTCCTGTTTCTTCGTTATATGAATCTACTGAATGATGACTGTGACTCTTCTTTAATGAAGCTTCCTGGAAAGAAACTTATTCCATTTTGCAATAAGATTTGTGGTGTAAGTGTAAAATTGGAGAAAAAACGAAATTTATGGTAAACAAACCGATCTTGAAGATAATTGCTTAAATATGAATGATGACGAACATAAATCATATTTGCTTCGATTAAAATTTCTGAAATGAAATATTTATAAGCCTTGTTATTTCTCACTACTAATAAACAATGAATGTTTCAGCTAGAAATTTCGATAAAAGCTCATCATATTTTTTTAAGCATGTTAATGATTGCCAGCACTACACAATTAAAAGATACCCAGATTTAGATAGAATTTAAATAAATTTCAATTCAAGAAATTAAAACTTGAAGTAAAAGTTATATGCTACTTTATTATTTTAAAACTGATGGAGACTGAACACTTCTACTTCAATAGATCAATAAAAATAAGTAATCAGATAGTACCTGAAAATATTGCCTATTGAACAACGACTTTGCTGTAATGGAAAGTGTTCAGACCAAGTAGCTGAACGATGCAATGCTAATTCTGTTGGATGTCGATAAGAATATTTGCCTACATCAAAAATTTCATATCGCTCATCTGCAATTTCTGAATTATTGAAGAAATGAAATGTATTTAAATTTTAGAAAAACAAATTTTTCGGGAAGTTCTAATGATGAAGCTTGGTCCATCAATAGATTATAACATAAAATTAATTGCAGATGACTGTAGCAATTATCTCAATAGGATTCCACTGGTAATTAAATTTTAAGAAATAATTTGGTTATCACAACAATCCTGAATAATCGCAATGAAAAATAATCATTGTGTAGTAACAGGCAAATATGCTTCAATTTTTCGAAAATTTAAGAAATTCGAATGTGAAATTTATTTAAGAAAATTAATTATAACAAAAGGAGAAAAAATCTGCCATTTCGATAAGCAATAGGAATTAGATAAAAACAATATTTGAAATCTACGACTCCAATGATAGCTTCTGTGGTGGCAAATACTTCACCTTCACTAACTAATGATATATGACAATTCCATCCTGCTTCTAAGCCCAATTTTTCAGCAAAAACTCGACTACGCAATTCATTTTCCTTCGAAAAGTAGATGAATCGAATGCAAGCATGGCCCAACTGTTCTACCAGTTGAACGACGTCACTTCGAGCCTTAAAACTTACAAAAAGTAGACAATTTATATGATTATGAAACTTACATGCAATACATATTAAGCAAGATAATATGATTAGATTTAAAAAAAAAAAATACTTATTTTGAAGATTTAAAAAATTGACCTGATATTGAAGGGCAAGCAAACCACATAACGTTTGTTCATGCATCACTTCCTCAAAGCATTCATAAGCAGTATGCAACGGTGATTGGCGATAAAATTCCTTTAAAAGTTCCATATCAAGACTAATTGCCCTTGGAATTGAAATCCTTTCTTTAACTTCCTCATATTTTTCCAGTAATGAAATATCAATATATTTTCCACTTAAAGTATCCGAAATCGTGCAACCCAAAGTTCGATAGCCAAGAACCAAACAAAATCTGGAACATTTTCATCTTACACTTCTCACGAAATATATGAAGCACTTCGTATTCACATTCTTAATCATCATGATTTAATTATGCCATTTTGTTCCTTAGTGTGTTTAAACAAATATTTGTAATTTGATAATCATCGTCAATAAAGGTTTCAAATTATTAGAAAAAGGAAAAAACAAACGTATAATAAACAGGACCAATTAAACAGACCCGGTCATTGTATTGCGCTGATAAAAATCAAGAACTCGTTTATGCAAATTCGGCGTATATGGTTCCAAAAAATTGTCACACCATACATGAGTACAAGCATCAAGTAATAAATCAGCCGTTCCTTGACTCATTATATGATAATATTTCGATATTGCATCTTTCGTAATTGTCACAAACGCATTTTCCAATGGCATTCGAAACTTTCGCAATCTAAATTCTACTACTTTTTATCAAACATAGAAATCAATAAACTTTATAGATAAAAAAGTGTATCACTGAGATGTAAAGTTATTTTAGATTTCAAAGTGCTATGCTTGTAACTGCAAGGTAATACCGGCCATTAATTGAATATAAAGTGTTTGGAATTAATATAAACAATAAAACAAATGCCAAACTTACTCGTTATCAGATCCTTCACCTTGTAATCGTTTATAAAAGCCTATCGTTTTTGTATCTGAAGCATTAAACTTCCCTAAAACTTCGTCACCAATTCTGCAAAATTTGAAATAGTTTATATTCTTGTCTCCTATTCTTTTTATGCTTCAGTGATTTTAGTCCAGTAATACTTAACAAAACACTGTGGATGCTTGACACTATCGGATTATTATCTTAAAACTTTGACTTTCAGACAATTTAGTTTCAAATGAAATATATGAGCACTGAGTATGAAGAATTTAAATCGAATTTTCAACTGAAATGTCAGAAAAATGATGATAAAAATTCTCACCCTAATAACTGAGTTAAAGGACATAAACAGTGTCGATTAGAAATTGAAATAGTGTTTGGCACAGTTTCCGAAATACCGTTGATGTGATCCAGGAACAACGTATAGTCTGGCAGCAAAGAGCAGCCATTCAAAATACTACTAATTCCAAATGGCAGTAAAGATCCTTTATAGCATTCCCTGAATTGTTATAACAAGAATAAAAAGTGTTTCCACATCAGAAAAAATTTTTTGGTTGGTAAAAACATTAGTGATAACATGCAACAACCATGAAGAGTCATCGAAGTGTACAGGAAAAGATTCAACTCCATTCATTGTTAAATCCAAGATTTTCGGCACCAGTTTTCGTTCCTCGCCTTTAATAAAATATTAGAAACTTCGAACATTTAGAAAGAATGAATAAAAAGTACAGAATTATGCAAGATAAGATAATGAAAAACTTTGAACAAGAAAATTTTGAGGAATTCATATAATCTATACCTTTTCCATCAGAGTGAAAGCACAGCACTTTTTCGATTGTTGCATTTGGCCATGAAAGCAGCCCTTTTTTATCCAAGAAAGTACAGGATGTGAGTCCACCGCACGTGAAAACAAAATCCATTGAAGTGTGAAAATGGCCTAAGATAAGATACGCAAATTAATATTCTAGCTGTACTGATTTCTCAACTCCATTATTTTAAAATAGCTACCTGTAAAATATTGGTAAATCGTCTTAAAACCGCTGGTAATTGATCCTTTTCTATTTCTGTTGACAAAAATGCAAGCTGCTACAACTTCCGAATTTGATTCGCTATGTTGCAAATTGCGGTCGTCACCCAAAACAAAACCCAAATTCCTGAAAACGATTAGCGGAACTTTCAGTTAATAAGTTTGGCATAAAAGTATGAGACAATCTTCATAACTTCTTTATGGAAATCTTCTACTCAGAAAGAACAATGTTGAAATAAAAAAATATTGCTAACGTCAAATCATTATTGCGGAATGTTATTTGGTACGCAATTGCACATTGGAAGAAGCTGTATCTTTTAAAGACAGATCTATTTAATCTATCCAATGGCTGGCATGTTAACGGTTCTTGGCCTACAATTCACACGAATTTTCGATGTACTTAAAAAGCCCCATAATATTCCGACGCTGATTGTTTTGTCGTGTTATTCCACAAAAAGACTTATGAAAAAAAAAGGAAAAAAAGATCTAGATACAAAATTTCAAAAAATACCATAACTTTCCAATCAAGCAGAAGACCGGAATCATGGGTCCCAGCAAAGGAAGAAGAATCAGTGATATATCCGCTAAAAAATGGACAATATTTTCCCTCGCCACAAAAAAATACCTTAAATAACCAATTTTAAAAGGCGGAATCATGGGCTATTAATAAATTCGAGTTTTTACAACGAAAATTTACTTTTACAACTCCAAAATTTACTTTTACAACTCTAATTCATTTACTTAATATATCAAATTGTGAGTACTTACCGAAAATAGCGTAATGTAAGTGTAATCACGAATATCAACAGTAAAAGACATCGTTCAAGAATAAAATGAAGTGTCATGTTGATTTCTGAATTCAAAAGATTCGAATGTTTCTTGTCGTGATTACGAAAAGATGCACGTATATGTTCAACAACTGGCGGTTCAATAATTTTCCATAATGTGGATTTTGATGGAAGTATCTAAAAAATTGTAATGCGAACTTGAAAATGAAAAAAATATCATATGGTTAGAAACCGAGCAAAATATTAAGGGATTCTAAATATTCCGCAAAAAAAAAAAAAAAAAAAAAAAAAAAAAAAAAAAAAAAAAAAAACCCAT